>JAMKCH010009163.1:0-29460 GCA_023653785.1 Ophioderma brevispina
TTTTTAGGGGTACGAATAATTACCATAGGTTCAACAGTAAATCGCTAAATGATGATATAAAAGATAATGGTCCAAGGCCCTACTATACTTTGCAAGAATTTTTTTAAGTTAATTTTTACTTTGTTTGGTAACTAGGTGTATGCATATGAAATTCAGAATCACAGTAACTCTAATCAGATTTTCATTTTTGTCATGGCACTTCCGTTCGCTGCATAAGGGGGGGGCTCCTAGGTACCAACCTAATTAACGCAAAAAACACGACGCGATGGATTTGGAATTTTTTTGCACCAATGCAAGCGCAACTAAAAGTTAGACAAATACAAAAAATATAAAAAAACCAAATATATTGCAGCGTTAAAAATGCCGCCTGAAAAACTAAGTTGTGTACCTAGGAACCCCCCCCCTTATGCAGTTAAGTGTTAATCCTTAACTTACACCTTCAAACTTAACAAATAAGCTGTCATATGAAAGAATTTACCAGCAAATCTAATGAGAATTTTGTAAACTATTTAGGTGTTTTTTTCTCCCACAAAAATTAAACATTAAAGAACATTTTATTTTTGTTATTGACAGAAATATTTCAATTACAGAGGTTAAAAGACAAAAATACCACCGCCGTCAAAAATGAAATTGAGAAACCTCTTACTAGATGCGTGCACTGCATAACTTATAACACATGCAAGTGTGCTACAACGCACTCTATGAACCGGGGTCTTATACAGCGGCCACATGATATTACAACTTGGGCCATAAGTGTTGGACATAACAAACGCACGCGTCGCTCGTTGCGAGTACTGAGGCTATGTGTAACCGATGGTGCGACGTTTGGCTGGAAAGCGGGCGTACGTCTAAACTGTCCAAGAATTATGAGCCAGAGTGTAGAAGGACACCAACAATGAATTGCCATGTTGGCGTACTAACCCCCACCCACTGAATAGATGCCGATTAGATCACATATATGAATACATTCAAGAGGTATTATAGAAAAAAAAAAATAGAGGGGGGCTATGAAGGTCAATGTTTCCGATCACTTCGAACACAGGTCGGTGAGGACCTTAATCACACGGATCACACTTTCGAAGAAAAAAATGAAAAAAGTGCCAAAACAAGGGTGTCCCATCGGAAAAACCAAAAGGCCGCCAAATTGTCAAAAATTGATTTTTGACCATAACTCAATTATTTTGTTAATTGCTTAATTTTGGTGGCAATACCCATGTTTTTGGGTCGTAGGAATCATGCTATGCAACTTTTATCTCGCCATAGCCTTTCGTTTTCTTGAAAATGACGTTTTTCCTCAAAATTGAGTATGAGGGGGGCTTTCCCATAAAATGCGTATCCGATTGATAATGGTGATTTTAACATTCAAAAAATTGAAGAGTTTTATTATGAACACTTGCTAAAAATTTGACTTGCGTGGTGTTTGTGGTTTTGCAACTGAAGGCTATTTAATGTCATAAAAATACCCTCCATTGAAACCCACACGTAATTAAGTTCGTTGACCCCTGTGTATTCCAATGAGAGTGTTTTTGTCAAATTTTAAATTGATGCCACAGAAAAATGGTAAGTGTTGCACAGCTCTAATCTTCAGAAAATTATTAATCAACAATTCTGATGATGGCCCACCAGTTAAAATTTAAAATTTTTGATATGATAAGTACTTTTTGGGAAAGCGCCCGCGCAGTCCAATTTTAGGCTAAAACTGCCTTATCGCGAAAACGAAAAGTCGTGGTGAGATGGAAATTGCATAGAATGATTCCTTGTAGGCCAAAACATGGGTATTGCCACAAAAATGAAGGTGAATAAACCAAATCTTATCAAGTTATGGTCAAAAATATGATTTTTGGCCTATTTGGCGGGCATTTTGGATTTTTCGTTGGGGCACCCTGGTTTTCGCACTTTTTTAATTTTTTTCATCGAAAATGGGATAAGCATTATTAAAGTCATCATTCTACCTGTGTTCGAAGTGATCTTTAACTACACCAAATATTACCCTCTATAGCCCACCTCTAATTATAGTTTTTAATAACTGTGTCATCACTGTTTCAGTTATAGGTCCATTGTATAAGAAAGAAAATCTAAACATTTTCCCTTGACCTAGGATATCCCCCTAGGTCCAAGGCACAATGTTTAGTTTTTACAAAACTGACCAAAAAATGATCTAAAGTTATTAACTTAAATTGTTCCGATGAAGTATTCCTTTATTGTTTGCCTTGATTTGAATAAGGAGCCCTGGCACCCGCTACCAAGTTTAAATGGAACAAACTCCAGTTTTTTTAATGTAAGTGATAATGCATATTGCAACTGCTTATTCCTACTCTGCTAATAATGATAGTTGCCCATAAATGAGAACCCTTACACAAATAATCTTAAACAATGATACACTATAAATAAATTATTGACCACATTCTAATTGGTTTCATAGAAAAATGGAATTATATTAACCCTAACAATGATTAAAACCATCTAGTCTGAACCATGTGCTATTTAAAAATCACTCTAGTTATAACGTTGTTAATGCGATTCCGACCGGCACGTACGTCATACATGGCATAGAAATGCACATATGAAGCAATCATGTGTGAATTGTGTATATGCTACTGTGCCGTCCGTATCACATAACACAATTACACTAGCGCGAATTTCAAATAGCTGCATGTGGCCATACAAATGTTTTTAATTCGTTTTATGGTTATAATAATTACCGTTTTCCCCTGAAACGCACTCCCTAATTGTGTTCAATAATTGTTTTTATACGTATATTTGTGCAAGTTATCCTGATACAGGTCTCTTATACGGACATCTTTGGAAAGAAAAGCATCCAGAGACTGAAATTCCAGGACAAATAACAAAATATTACTTTTCAACGTGAAATAAAAAATTGGTATTCTGTTGGGTTAGGAGCCAAAGACTATCTGAAAAGCACCTTTAATTCATGACCATCACTTTTCACTCTGCATTTACTACAAATGTAACTTTTTTGGTTTTTATTTTTTTTTCTTTGATGCGCATGCTTTATTATTAAGAATCCTAGACTTTTAATATATGTTGAGGGCTTGTGTACATTTTTAGTCGCTCTACCAGTACCAGATAGCAAAATGTGTACTTTGTACCTATTTTTAACTCATTTTCAAATCATAACTCCAAGACCATTGGCACAGACTCTATATTTATCATCAAATGCACATCTTATGCTACATTCAGTGATAATTACACATCACTTCCACATATCAATAAACCGTCTTTTACGTGCATCATTTCATTAGTAATTTGATTGGGACGAATAGGACATCAACACAAAGATGTGTATTTGTCATGAAGTATTGTCACAGGGTTGTGTTTATCAAAGAAAGATGCGCTGGGTGCTGTGCAAAATTACTCTCCTTCATAATAACAAGCATACCTCTCAGACCTCCTCATTGGTCGGGCTTATAGATTTCATGTTACTACTATTACCTTGCTCTTCTGTGTTTCTTCTTCCCCATTGCGGTCGCGCACTAAGCTCAATGCCGAGGCTTGACTATTTTGGTCACCTGTGCATGTGAAGCCGAGCTGGTCGGCGGCGGTTGTTTCGAGCTGCACCTGGACGCAAGTGGCAGGCAATATTAAAAAAAATCACATTCAGACGGCATGGTGTGGACACGGAGGAATTGCAAGTCCACTCTTTATAAATCAACGTAATTCAAAATCATGAAAATCAGCAAAAGAGTGGGGCTAACAATTTTCCACTAAAAGGGTGAACTTGTATAAAGCGTGGAACTAAATAAAAGTATGGCATAAATCTGTAAATATTCACACGTAATACCGAAAATGTGGTTTGAATACATTTCAATATTTTTCAGAAGAAAACTTAACTTCAGCCTGAAACTTTATTGGACATGGACAATCTATAGAGTGCAGGCATTTTTCTTGTATCGATTCTGAAGATATTTTATTGAATATTCCAGCTGCATGATATCACTGTATGATATTATTAAAAAGAATCTTTCAGTGAGTAATTTTTGCTGCAAGGCTAAAAGCATGATTTTGCTTTATCAAAGCCAGGTAATCTTTCACACCAGCGAATTGGAAGAGCTGTAATTGATCATCAGGCAGCACAATTCCAATTTGTGACATCACACTGACCGTAAATTAGGATGTTGCTGGTTTTGTTTTGTATCACAATATTGCTTGCGATGTGGTAAAAAGATTTCCTACCGCGACCTATATTTCTTGCCCATCGAGTCAAAATATTCGGTACCTTAAAAATCAGTGTTTTGGCTTAATGGCTGGGCGCATTCATATCCATGGTGTACTGTAGTATATGATCTTAGTAATACCGGTACCTCACTTAACGCAAAAATCACAAATACTCAAAAATTTAACTTGTCAATATTTTTAAGTTAAAATCATGAAGATTTGCTGGCCAATGGCAGGCCAGCGCACGCACGAACTACTCTATAGGGCTCGGAAATTGAATATTACCACGAATAAGCAAAAGAATGAATTTTTGTGGCAACTGCTCCAATGTAGAAAAGATAATAAAATTACATTAAAAGTTACCAACTGGAAGAGGTGTGAACATAGAAAAACCTTGGAAAGTTTTGTACAGGGATCACAAATTAAAGTGTGCTAATTACTTTGTTTACTGAAATTTTGTCAGGAATAGGCTGATTTAACAATATACAGCCTATACCTGTATATAGTTTAACACTATAGGTCTTTCCACCAATTCAACTCAACAAGGCCAATGGCGTATACCATCATTCTTATGGATTTCATTCTTTTTTTTTGGTCTACTCATTAAGCAAACTATACAGTGTACATTATCCTCCGTGGACCTGGCAAACATGTTACAAATGCTAAATTTGAATACTCCTGAAATTTTGACCCCTCTTAACATCCATACCCCTGTGTTAATCATGGCCCCCTCTTTTTGCATGTCCATTCTTTCTACCAATGTTTACTTTTGAATTTATTTTTCCTTTCACTGTTTCTAAGAACAATTTCATACATTTGTTTTTATTGGCAAATGGGTGTGGGTAAAGCCTTAAATCTTTTTTTTATATTTTATTTATCCGAATATTACATGCTTTGTATTATTTTGGAGGGAAATTCTGAGATTGCGTCAAAATAAGGTCATTCTTTGAAATCCTTATGTCCAATAGTTAAAAATGATCATTTATGACACTTACGAAATATGACTTGGGCCAGAGTTAAGAGTTTTCAGTCCATTCTTTTTGGCCTCTTCCTTCCCAGTTAAAAGTCAGTGCCAGTTGATGGCTGAAGACTTGCTGCATTATGCTCTGAAGTACATCTCTTTCAGTAAGCCACCAAGTTTGATCTGAGAATACAATGAACATTTTGAACATTCATTTATTTGATAGTGTTTTACATAGCCAGTTAAACAATTAGTATTACAGTTTTTTATAAGCGCCATTCCTACGAGATCACAGTGCATTTGCTTATTTTTTTATATGGTTAACTGGGTAATTTACGGGTTGAAAATGCCCACCACTGTTGTTTCAGTTGTATAAGAATATTTAGTTAGATTGTAAGGAGTGGGCAATACGGATGGCAAATTACTTTTTTGGTTAGTCATTAGGGCTGGATTTTTTTGTATTCTATTAAATCTATCTCAACATGAAATTATAAAATTCTTGTCGCCTCTGGTCCAAGAAAAAGTTGTTGTGCAGCGCCGATCTTGTGTGGTCATTTCCTTTAATTTTGTGGTGGAGTGGATTTTGAGCGAAAATCCCTTATTTTTGTATTGCTTTGTTTAAGTTTACTTTTTAATTTAATTGAGCTCAGATAGCTGATTTTGAAATTTCATGAACATTGGACATTGCGTTTCTAAAATTGACGTTTAGATCAAATTTAGTGTAGGGCACTTTGTGGGCGATGTTTTCGCTTATGCTTTCTCAGTTGCTGTTTGAAGTTTAACAGCCATGAAGGTAATCCCAAATATGACCAGCTCAAAAAATTCGAGTACTTATTACCTGAGTTTGTCGCAGGTGCTCATTTCAAACTTTCTTGCTCATTCAACTTTCATTTGAATGCTCATTCAATTCTACACAAAGAAAGTGCATTGAACCCCTGTACATTTGAATAGGAGCATTTGAGAAAACATTCACATGATTGCTACAGCCAACTAATTGTAATGAGATAGAATGGGCCAAATTTCTTTGAGTCTCAAGGGTCAAGTTTTTGATCATCTTTGGGACTGACAAAGGACATGACACAATAGGGCGCTGCAAACACTTTTTTTCTTGGACCCGAAGCAAAAAATTTTGTCATTTTCCCGCTGAGATAGGTATAATAGAATACAAAAAAAACCAGCATAATGACAATAAAAAATGACCCACTTTATAGAAGGACCACTCCTAATAAAATTACACTATGCATCGCTACATGAATCTGATTCAGAGGGCAAGGAGCGATGTTAGCATCTATGCCTACATTGCCATGATTGGACATGATACCGTTGCCTGTGTACGGTGTGTTTCATTGTTTCCCCCCCCCCTCAACTGTCATGATCCGTACTCGGTAGGCAGTCCTGCTAAGCATTACTTGACTGCATCTTTTATCAACCTGACATCTATTTTACTGGCCGTCTAGTCATGCAAAAATGAACTCGGGACCTAGGTAGAAACAATTTTGCTCAACTTAATGCTCTCTAAATGATTCCATGTTGATGCAAAAGTTACTACTTACTTTTTGGCTGTAAGACATCGGTAGACAAACCCCTTAAATTGTTTTTAGTAGTTTTCACAGGGAAGGAAAGTATAAACTTAAATAGCAATTTGATGCACTTTTCAGAGGACGATAATTTTACATCTACAGACTAAGTCCAAACCGTAAATCCAAGTGACCTGAGGACAGTGAAATAAGGTCATACTGTGCGACCCCGATTTTGTAAACATTTAAAAAGCCCACGATATACTTCCATTCGCAGCACCAGACCAGTCTTATTATCTCATAAGGAAATAACTTTCAATATTCTTCTACTTCAATCCACAACTCTGATTTTTTATGATTCCAATCTCCAACCGCTAAAATACAAATAAATCATAACTAAATTTTGTTCCTGGAGTGGGATTCGAACCCACGACCTTTAGATAACAAGACGAGCGCCCACAGACACACGCCACGCAATCCAAGCTGGCAGAAAGTCGTTCTTTTGTAATACTTCAATAAAACATTAACGGAATAAAAGCGCACACATATGAATGCGCCCCTATGAGACGAGTTGAAAATAAATATGCCTCCTGGACAATTTTCGGGGGCAAATCTCAAGAATCTCAGGGCATAGAAATCACCCATACACGGTTTTGTAATGATAGCGCCGCACCGGACCCGGTCCTAATTCATTCCGTAATGACGTAGCATGTATTGACATAGAGCGTGAATAACACTCTGCGCCACGTAAAAAACAGCCGCGATCATGATCTACTCATTTATTACAGTAAATGCCTCTATTCTCTTTCAGTCCGTCCTTAGGTCCCTTGCTTCATTTACCTTATTCAGCGGTCTGTAAGTATTTCCCACGGTGGAGTCTGTGCCACAGACTGCAAAGTATTATCTAACCTTTTGTTTGCTCGTATCCAACAAGTCATTGGTATGGCTTTGTGGTGGTGGTTTAGGATTGTTCAGCAATTGGTGCTTATCCGGGTCCCAGCGTGTATCCATGATACGGACGGCTCCTAACATGGACCTCTATTTGAGGCTAGGGGGAAGATTGGGAATAGTCAGGGTTTTTCACCCTACTCTTATCCGACACTGACTTGCGATGTACATGTACAGTTGTGGCTTCTCTGTACCGGTAGGGACGAGGCTTAACGTCCCCCGAAGGCCGGGATTCTTGTCGATGATTCCTTTGCCCCAATTCCAAGTGAACCAGGAGGAGAGCGGTCATTCTGTATTTAATCATAGCTGTAGACATATCAAATCCAGAATTGGTATAGCCGAATAAATCCCAGCAAAACCCCACCGGGATTCGAACCAAGGAATTTTTGTTGTAACTTTGCGCCATGGAGGCAAGCCCCAACCGCTAGGCCACGCTCTCCTAATCTCTAAACTAGTACTGCGCTGGAGATTAACGTTTTCAGTCCGTCATAGCGAATGCATGCTACTAATGAAACTCTCCGGAAAAACGAAGGGGTTCTATGGATTTTTTTTTTTTTTTTTTTAAAAAAAAAAAAAAAAATAATATGTTTTGTTTTGAATAGTCTCCTAAGTGGTCTGACCTATATAGAACCTGCAAGAAAATTGAACATTTCTGTGTGGTACTTCGGTGCTCGCGCAGACACGGAAAAGTGACCACGCAATCGTTACGCGGTCCAACCGATCTATTTTCCCACAATGCCTTTCGATATTATTCCAGGTGGCACACCACTATTACGCCTCCCAGAGACTTTGTATAGAAAATTCATGTTTCTATCAAGTTCCGATAACGTCACTAGAGGTCTTTACAATACACATTATATGGCTGAAGTTTAACATTGGACTGGACCGCTAGTACGACAATAGCTATACGGACCAGCGTGAAAATAACAAATACCTATGTACTCATGGTACGAGCACTCAAATACACAGTGATTGTGACTTATAACGTACCTCTCATCCAACCAAAAATGTTACTTACATGTCTTGAGAAACTCCTACAGATATTGCACTTATTGGTGTTGTTCATTCTTTATGATTATGTAAAACAAAGCATTTACTTTTACAAGTCCAGTTTTTCATCCCAAATTACTTGGATTGTTATTTTGCTGCTATACAACAGCTTCCGTTAGGTCAGCCGTCTGAGTCAGTTTACGGCAGTCCGGTAAATACTACTCCTGCTTCTAAATTGAAAAAAACTAGCGTTGAAAATTCTCAAGACTGGGGAAAATATCGAAAGGCATTGTGGGAAAAAGAGATGTTGGCCCGTAGCGGATATGCGTGTTCACTTTTCCATCTCTGCAAGCATCCGAAGTACCCAACATAAACGTTCAATTTTCTCGCTAGGTTCTACAGTTCAGACCCAATTACGGGATACATATCAAAACAAAACATATAATAACGCCCATGATGCAAAAAAATCCATAGACCCCCCTACCAACCCCCTTCCCGTTTTTCCCGGAGAATTTGTGATTTAGGTTTCATTTTCATACATTCGCTATGACGGACTGAGAACGTTTAATCTCTTCTCGCGCAGTAACTAATTTAGATAATATCTTTTGCAGTCTGGGTGGCACAGACTCACCGTGGGAAATACTTACCAGACCGCCGTAAGGTCAATTGAAGCAGCGGACCTAAGGCCGATGACAAGAGAATAGAAGCATACTGTAATAAATGAGTAGCTCATGATCCGGCGTACGTGGGCGTACTAGTGTATTCACGCTATATGTCAATACGTCATACTGCAGTAATTAGGACCGCGTCCGGTGCGGCGCTTATCATTACAAAACGTTTATGGGTATTTCTCTAGCCTGAAGATTATAACATGCTTCCAGTCAAGCGCAGAGGATTGCATGACGCAATACCGGACACTTTGACCCAATATCAGGTGTTACGCATGCTCCAGAGCAGAAATCGCTCGCTGATGACTGGAAGTAGATCGTGGGCTTTGATGTTTACAAATTTGGGTCGCACATGTATGACCTTTCCCTGTATCATGTCACTTGGATTTCCGTTTTGGACTTAGTCTGCGGAAGTGAAATTATCGTCCTTGGAAAGGGCATCAAATTTGCTCTTTTAGTTTATACTTCTTCCTGAAAACTACTCAAACATTAAGGGTTTTCTACCGATGTCTTACAGCCCAAAAGTAAGTAACTTTGCTCAACATGGACTTATTTGAGAAGCATTAAGTTGAGCCAAAAATGTTTCTACATCGGTCGAGTTATGTTGCATGCTTGGCGGCCAGGAAAATATGTTCCCCCAGGTTGATTAAAGATAAAGGCCAGTCAGTCATGCTTAGCAGGAATGGTTTTCTATCTTGGGATATCTCGAGTCCTTTGCGTTTCAGAAAATGAGACTTGCACAGTTTGTTCGCAAGAGCTTTCTTAAAACAATCCAAAAGTTGATTACAACTTTTCCGTATACATAAATTTTGCAAATTATATAACGATTTCTTGGAGGGTATTAATTTCGCTACTCAAAATTTTGCCCGAAACCGGGAAATGCGATGTGGTATTAATCCGCAGTAGAGAAAGCAAATAAGTGCTTAAATCAATGTATTTCTTTCAGGGATATCATGCACACTTCCAAAAAATTGGTAGAGACCAAATTATGCAAAAATGTGCTCTAATAGATATCATATACTTTCAAACGCTTAGTTTTTTTTTCAATTTTGAAGGCAGGGTTACGTATTTACTGGACTGCCGTAAACTGACCTCAGGATCTGACTTACCGGAAGCTGTTGTATAGCATCAAAATACAATCCAAGTAATTTGGGATTGAAAAACTGGGCCCTGGGATGAATTTGAGTATTCTGCCACAAACTTTAAAATTCGGCACCTTTAAACATCGGTTTATTCCGTTAAACGTTGCCGAATTGTAACCTGTGGCAGAATACTAAATTCTTCCAAAAAACGGGACTTGTAAAAGTAAATGCTTTTTTTTTACATAATCAAGAACGAACAACACCTACATTATGTGCATATTCATGATTTGTAGGGAGTTTCTCAAGATCATGTAAGTATAACATTCTTTGGTAGGAAGGAAGGTCGGTGAAAGTCACAATCAGTCTGTGTATTTGAGTGCTTCGTATAATGAGTACATAGGTATTTGTTATTTGTACGCTGTACGAATAGCCAATTATCGTAACTAGAGGTCCAGTCCAATGACAATTTTTTTAAAGGATTATGCATATAAGGTGTATTGTAAAGACTCTAGCTCTAGTTACGTTATCGGAACTGAATGACTCAGTAGTGAATTCAACACCTAACATGACCTTGTTGAAGCCTCAGCACGCCCATGCCCTCAGACTCGGGCTCAGCCTGGACCCACACCATGCTCAAAAATTTTGGAGTTCTATTTTATGTCTACGTTATTGAAAATGTCGATCATTATGTCATCCCCATCAGAATTGTTATTGCTATGGCTATGCGTATAGATTGAGCTGACAAGATCACTGGCTTTTTCTGGCTATTCTACGCACAGTTCTCTCACGTCGTACATTTTATCATGAAGTCCGTACTCTGCCACAAATCCACATACTTCAAACATGCATTTTTCCGTGAAAGACTGCCGAATCACAGGGTTGTGGCAGAATACTAATTTTTCCATCCATCTGAATTTGCCATTAATATCAAGTGTACGACGTATGTATTTTCCACGTATATGTATAGACTGAATATAAATCAAGTTAATTTCCACTACAGTTTTTCATAACCAGGATGATTTCTCAGACCGATCGACGATCACACCTGCCCACACGTTAATCGAGCGCGGCAAAAATGCCCAGTGGCCAGGGGATGTCACACAGTTATATATTAGAACGTACATTCAATAAAAAAGGCAATTTTTAAAAATATTGTAGCATTTTTAATTAATTGTATTGTAAAAAATTAGATATATTTTTCTTCATGTTTTCAAATATTTTGTCATTTTATTGCTAGAAATTATGTTTTCAACACATTCATATATAAAAACCATTTAAAAAAATAATCATATACATATTATCTACAGGCCTCAAGAAATCGCTAAATCATATTATTATCCTGCTTAGTAATTCATTTATTTTTATCCATTTTATTATTTATACTTTTTATTACATTTCTGCAACAATATAAATTGCCATAAAAAATACTTACGATTAAATGTCGATGCAATATAATTATAGCAAATCATGGTACGATCATACGATCGACATTACGCTGGACCGATGTTGGCGAGCCCTTGGCTTGCCGACGGCAATCCTCTGGTTTTTGCCGGTATTGCTAACAATGGACCGATGTTGGTCCGATCTTGGCTTGCCGATCGCGATCGCGCCGATCTTTGCCGACCTTGGCCCAACGCCGTGTTGTTATCTGGGAAGCCACCTCAAGAATCGGACATAGACTTGGTATCGAGCAAAGATCGTGAACAAATATTATCTGATGATTGCAAGATTACTTGTCCCGATGAAGACACAATCACCATTTTATATCTAGCAGCTGGAACCATGGTGGCCACCATCTTACTGTTCACTTTTTTGACAACAACAATACTCCTTTGTTGCAAATATCGGAAAATATCACTTGAGGTAAGAGGAGCACAAAGGAGTATTCCTAGTGGTGATGGAAGTGAACCAGTTTATGTGTCACTGCAAAGGCGTCATGATAACGAAAGGATGTACATGACACTCGAAGATCCTAATAATCCTGGAAGTAAAGTTCTTATGCCGAAAGAAGTGTTTGATGAATTTTATAGTTCTCTAAGTCTAAAAAGAAGGAAAGAATACACATAAACATTTTACGTGACACCAAGGCATTATCGCATCAACTAACTGCAAGTATTAAACGAAAATAGGATCAAGATCTGAAAACGACAGCAGTTTATGTTCTCTCCTGGGATAAATATTTTCGAATTTTTGCAGCAACCATTTTTATATTTATAATACTGACAATAGGATTATCGGATCGAAACCGGCCGAGTGCAAGTTATTTTGTCAACGTGTATGTTCTCCGGCCACTCTTGGGAAGATAACATAATAATGCACCCCTGAATTTAAACCAATGAACTATACATGTATATGTAAATGGACATATTTACTTGAAACGTGTATTGCATTCTGCATATTGACTCTCATTTTTCGTTGAGCGTAATGCTGAGTGCAACAAAATCATGACTACATTGAGATAATAGTGAAAATAAAGTTGTTGAAAGAGAAATATTTTGGAGATTTCTCCTATTTACACAACGTGTGAAAATCATTAAGTTCGAAAAAGCGTATCTACGCGACTGTTTTCCTATGAATGAAAAAAGTGTATTCAATTGGCCACAATCCAGTCATTTCGGATCTGAATCAAACGGGGATTTCTCTATAGAAAAAGTAATGAATAATACTTTCTCAATATGTAAAAATAATTTGCATAAATGTTTAATAAGGAGTTGAAAGTGGGTGCACTTTTAGGGTAAAGTTTTTTTGGACACCCTGTACCACGTGTATTCAAAACCTCAATAGTGTTATATTTAATTGTCCCCAGTACCATCATTTTATCTGACTATACTGACAAAACTGTCTGACCTTTGCTTCACAAGTGTAAATTGCAGATAATCAGATTCAGTGAATTCAATGTTAATCAGTGCATGAATTTAATTAACTAAGTGTATCATATTATTAATTTTAAACATTGTAAACATTCAAAAAATCAATTATCACCTAGTCCAGATAGGGAAACAAGTTATAGTTTCAATAACTTTATTCTCTCTAATAATATTGTAAATTATTGTTTAACTATTTTTTAGCTTCGAGTAGCTCAAGCCATTGTAATAAGCTGAAATGACTTTGAAGACAATCTAATCAAATTCAAAGGTAGATCAACGTTGAAGGAATACTTCATTGAAGAACTAAAACAAGATATATAATTATAGCACTTTCTTTGCAAAGCTCAAGAAGCCCATTTATACACAACGTTTATAAAGGTTTGAAACGGAACTATGACTTTGCAGACTGGGTAAGAGCAATATCAAAATGTCTTTAGAAGAGTGTTACTGGTGAAATAATTGTTATGCAAAAGAACTTTTCTCCAAAAAATTTTTTCTGTTTCAAATTTGTTTTAAAACATGTCATTTATCAATGAAAGTTTCATCTGATCAAGTTGATTTTGTGCAAATTTTTGGTGTAAAAAACTCTCATCCAAAATCTGTTTCAAATCTGTTTAAACATGCTGTTGATCTATGAAAGTTTCCTCTGATCCATATTATTTTGTGCAATATTTCGTGCAAACAATTGTTGAAAAACCTTATAAGCTTTATATTATTTAACACACCAGTGTCATAATAAACCACTTTTAGGAAGAATGACATTGACCAATATGAGTGAGGTACCTATGCCTTTACACGAAACATGGCTTACTGAGTAAACTCCATTGGAATGGGAGAAAAATGGGAAGGTGTACAAAACTTTTCATATCTGCTTCATATTTGAAGCAATTTCTTTCATTTTTTTGTAGTGTAAAGAATGAGTATTATGATTATGTCAGAAAAAATACGGTTAAATGAACATGTCGAGTTCAGGGTCAACAGCATTCCATGCACAGTTTTTATACACCCGATATATACTTATACAGGTATCACAAGTTCTAACTTCCCCCCAACATTATAGAAACGCATGATTTCAACAAAATCCCAAATGCATATGACAGAGGATGCTCTTCTGCCCATCTTGTGAGAAAAATCCAATCACGCATACCAACACGAACCTCATTTGAATGAAAGTGCCATTGTACTGGTTTGACCATGCTTTAAGGTAGAATGTCAATTAATTTTGTATCTAATCTTAAATTACTAGGATTACACAGCTGGCTCAAATAGTACGGCAAGTTTTCGGGTATTAGCTACTCAGTCACAAATATCGTAACAGGCGGGTGAGGTGGGGGAGGGGGAGGGCAGGGGGAAGGTTGCCACCGCGGAGAGCTTTGACCGAAAAAGGCTAAATCAGCCCCTTTTGCCTGCTCACTGAGAAATTTTCATTGGGTTGGGTTGTTCCCCAAATTTTACATTTAATTAGCATTTTTGTCATCTTTGCATTAAAAGGGCTGTAATTATCTGTTAGATTACAAAGATTGCATCTTATTTTTAGTTAAACATCCTTAGCTATTAACTAATGAAAGTCTACCCTGCCTTGCAGGATCACTCAAACCAGTACATTGAAGCAATGCTATTTGCTGCAACTTTTTTCATTCAAATGAGGGTCCTGCTTCTATATTTTTTTCCACAAGATGGCCAGAAGAGCACCCCCTGTCATTTGTATTAGGGATTTTGTTGAAATCATGCGCTTCTATTTCATTAATTAAGGATAATTTTTTTTGGGGGGGGGGAACTTAGAACTTGTGATACCTGTATATTTAGGGGCAGCTTCAACACTCAACCGTCAGTTGACTTGTGGTTCATGGCGGTGTAACCGTGTTTAATTGTTTGTAACAATGGAAACCGGCTCGAACCTGAAAGAACCGGACGGGACCGGCAAGTAACCTGTGGATGAGTTTTGAAGCAACACTTAATACATACGAGCATTGGGCGAATTATTAGGGTTGACTTCAAAACTCAACCGCGGGTTGACTTGCGGTTCATGGCGGTGTAATCGTGGTTAATTATTTGGAATAGAAACCTGATCGAACCTGAAAGAACCGGACGGAACCAACAGGCAGCCGGTGGTTGAGTTTTGAAGCCACTCCTTAGTGCATATGGTCAATGTATTCCATTTCCGTGTTTGGGACAATGGGAACCTGTTCAAACCGGGAAGAACCGGACGGAACCGACAAGCAACCGGTGGTGGAGTTATGAAGCCATCCCCTTAGTGCATATGGTCAATGTATTCCAATTCCGTGTTTGGATTGATAGAAACCTGATCGAACCTGGAAGAACCGGACGGAACCGGCAAGCAACCGGTGGTTATGTTTGAAGCCACCCCTTAGTGCATATGGTCAATGTATTCAAATTCCGTGTTTGGAATGATAGAAATCTGATCGAACCTGGAAGAACCGGGTGGAACCGGCAAGCAACCGGTGGTTATGTTTGAAGCCACCCCTTAGTGCATATGGTCAATGTATTCAAATTCCGTGTTTGGAATGATAGAAATCTGATCGAACCTGGAAGAACCGGACGGAACCGACAAGCAACCGGTGGTGGAGTTATGAAGCCATCCCCTTAGTGCATATGGTCAATGTATTCCAATTCCGTGTTTGGAACAATGGAAACCTGTTTGAACCTGTAAGAACCGGGCGAAACCGGCATGCAACAGGTAGTTGAGTTTTGAAGCCACCACTTAGATATTTTTAAAAACTATTTTTCTTTCAATTTTGAAAACTAGTACGGTAATATTTTCGAATAGAGAATGTTATACGTAGAGAACCAAGAAGCTTATTTCCAAACTTGAGGTCAACCCTTTGCCTTCTAGATATTTATAATAAACTAAAAACATAGTGATTTTTATTTTAGATAGCAAACACTACAGAAACACGAGTAACTTGATTTTTTGTTTTACTATTTCAATATCTCAACCAAATAATGCTATGCTAAGGCAATAAATATTCGTGATAATTCCGTTTTTTCCTAGGCCTAATGTACTGTGCCACGATTAAAATGGTCGGTTATTCGCTCTTTGGTTTTTCAATCGTCAATCGACAAATGTGCTCGTTTCATTTACTTGTTTATTTTGACTTAATCAAATTGCATAAGGTTCATATTCTTTCCACAAAGTAATGTTGTTCATTAAAAAAATGGCACCAAAATAGGCTGCAACGTGTGGGTGTGTGTCTCAAAAATTCAAACATTATCTTTGGGCACAATTTGCCAAGGTATGCACAGCTCCGGGTGTATTGTTAACACAATCAAATCAAATTAAAGGCTAAATTTATCTGCATTATACTGAAAAGAAACAAATGCAAATCTCCCGGGGCCAATCTTTCCTCAATACCTCATTTTTCTTTACACAACAAACTATTACGGTATGGAAAATGTATATTCTTTTTTCATTTAATATAACATTTCTTAGTTCTAGTGCAATGTTGAAAATGTTATATCTAAATTTTATATAAATATACAATTTCTTAATATTACCTAGTTTAGTGGAAATGATAAACAAGAAATAGTAGAATGGTAACTTTAACAAACGCGCCTTCTAATTACTCTGTGTTGATCCTCGAATTGTCAGCGGGTTTAAAACCGATGAAAGAAACCTCAGACATACAGAAAAAACCTAAAGCTTACTAAAGAACATATTGTTATCTTTTTTGAAGCTTTTTCAACTTTACGCATACAAGTTTCCTCAATTCCAGACGATGGCGGCTAAGATTCATTCAATATAGCAACTGACTTAAATAATCAAAATAGATTTACGACAATACAGACTGTAAACCACAAGCTGGTTTGGGCGTTTTGATTGGTGAAGATCGTGGTGGTTCTCATGGTACCTCGTCCTCGTCCATTATACATACATACATACATACATGCAAATTCAACATTAACCCTTACAGTGGGGTTGATTCTCTAACTCCGATGGTTTGTAATAAGAAAATAAAGTGGTTTGATTACATACACAAAAAGCGGGATGGTTCGTACGTGTTCATGTGTTAAACCAATGATGACGTGCAGATTTGGGATCTCTTGGCCGCCACTACCTGGTCCATCCAGTTTTTATGATAAACGCCATCTTCGACAAAGCGGCAAAGTAATTATAATAAATTATCCTAAGCTGCATAATGAATGCAGACGTCTCATAATAGATTACATTTGAGCTAGGTTTGACAATAAATTCTCGACGCCATTTAAGAATGTTACAAATCCGTATGCTGAGAACGCGTCATCGAGTTGGTGTGTTTGTATGTATATATCTAAAAAAAAATCTGTTACTTTATCGTCGGAGACGTCAATATACAAGAATTGTTCTTTGTCTCAGATAGTGTGTTGTTGGTATACAAACTGATGAACACTGACGTAGTTTGCGTGCAACTACACTGAGCGCTATCCATAAGGTGTGTCACCGTAATGATAGTGTTCTAAACATGGCGTCGCTTGTAATCTTCAATTTTCTGACTATGTTTTTTCTGTTACCGTGGTTGTTAGAATCGGCAGACACTGTGGTAGAAGTAACAACCCCAAGAATCCAGTAGTAGTTAGCGGTATTCTGGCAATTAGTTGCCAAAATATGGAACATGCAGGATGATTATACTGTAAATTTTTTTCGAGTGTATAATAGACGTACACAACAGATAACAACTGGAGATACGTACGTACGGTCACCATTATGGGAACGTGTTTTTCTTGCTCAACGAACATTAAGCGATGGAAGTCTAATACATTTTATGACGATAGTGGACATTACACAAAGCGACAAAGGTAAATATGTATGCAAAGTTAATTCATGGATGGACGAAACGTACGTTGATATTGCTCGAGATTCAACAAACATTGAAATATACTCCTTTCCAAGTGAATTATATCCGACTTGTGAGAGTGTCCCTGATAAAGCGAGATTTAATTCAGGCGACAAGCTGTTATTAACTGTCTTATGAAATTGCATACTTCCTGTTGTTGAAACTAATTGAGCTGACAGTAACTCAGACGTTTACTTTTCAGTACGCAACATCACTGACATTAATACTATAACATCGCAGATTACACTGGTAACAGGTCCATCACACCACGGATCAGTATTTGTATGTACTCTGACAAGTCCAGGATTCCCTGACAGAGAAAGGTCATGTACCATCGGACCTTTAACAGTCAGATTTACAGTCGACCAACCAGAAAATGATATACCACCTCTGGAAACAGAAAAACAAAAAGACACCAAACGATAATCAAGATCTTTTATCTGAGGATTGCCAAAATAATTGTCGTCATGAGAACACGTATACTATCCTGTATTTGGCAGCCGGTACCACGGGGGCTTCCATTTTGATGTTTACCTTTTTGACAACAACAATAATTTTGTGTTGTAAATATCGGCATATATCTGATGAGCTGAGGGAAGCACAAAGAAGTGTTCCAGGGGGCGATGGAAGTGAACCAGTTTATGTGTCACTACAAAGGCGTCATGATAATGAAAGAATGTATATGTCTCTTGAAGATCCGAATAATCCAGGCAGTAAGGTCCTGATGCCAAAGGAAGTTTTCGATGAATTCTACAGATCGTTAAGTCTGAAAAAGGAGAAAAGAATGCATATGACATTTACATATCCCTTAGAAGAGAATAAAGACAGACTTACATGATATCTTTAAAGGTCCATGGACATGCTCTAAACATACTTATAATACCACCAAAAAATGGTTTCATTCATAGTATGTATTGGTATCAATGTAAAATCTGCATGAAGCAGTAATTGAGAAACCGTATATTTGATAAAAAATGGGCATAATATCATGTGTTTTGGACAAGCATTCAAAGGAAATTCCAAAACGAAAGTGATTATCGCGCTGGCAACGATGACCCGGAAGTGACGCCCGAGTAACAAATACGCGATACGCGTAACGCGTCATGATTGTCATCGTGGAACGGACGTGCGCGTGGCCCAGTTTTCTTGCATACGTACACAGTTGACTTCTCGCGGTATATGCGTCGTACGTGTTGTATCATATGGCATATTTTTTCTTGATTTGGAGCCTTAAAATTACGATAATATGTGCTGTATTGTCGACGGGTGCACCAGCGGCGACCGTACCGACAAAGAGAATCAGAACAGAATAGCTTTATTCAAGTTCCCAGACAAAGAAACCGACAAGGAGAGATATCTGGAGTGTGCGGTGCGGTTAGCCCACGTGTGAGCTTTGTTTACAACTTGTTACTCTGACGTCATTAACGGGGTCAAATCCAAGTCCAGCATCTTGATACGTGTTCGCGAAAACAGGAGAAGGCCCTGTCAGTTAGGGTATATTTATCCTTGAAATTTAACACTTTCCCAATGTTCACTTTTAAAAATCTGTGTTGCAATATGATCAGGATACTGTTGAGGTACGAACATGCAAGGAATTATATCTAGGAGCACTTTCCCGAAACACAAGGCAGGGGTCTGCCTCGTGATTTTTGAAAAGTGGCAAAAGTGGCATTTTGGGATTTAAGGGATATAGATATACATATTCATTTGCTGACAATTGTAACGTGAATGTAACTTTATGTAACTGTATTTAATAATGTCATGTAATTATCATTTTTGAGAGGATTAATTATTATTATTATTCCAGTTTATTATTTACATTTCCATCAACGATTCATTCAAGATATTAAAGATTGTAGCTTCATGCACAATATAAAATGTAATTAAATTTATACTTTTTGTGTATACTGGCGAACCCCTTAGTTGCAACAAGTTGACGATTGGCTGTAACCTATGCACATGCACAGCATCGAGTGGCTCATATGCATAATATAATATTTTTGAAGCTTTCTGCAAACAACTCGCATCTTACCCTTCTCCAGCTCCAATAAAATGTATTCCAATAATACTTAATTTTACAGTACGTTATAAATGTAAATAATAACACCGACTACACAAACTGTCTTTCATGAGGCTTGTTCAGCGTTGCACGCGTAATTTTTTTTTGGATATATCACAGGCGGTGGCGGCCTATAATTCACATTTTTAGACGTAGTAATTGGTTTAACATTCTGATTTGTTATGTTATCAAGCAATATTGTCTTATTTAAAATCTGTTAGATTTGGCACTTTAAGGTTTTTTTTTAATTTATATGCATAAATAACAAATGTAAGTGGGCCATATGAACACTCATGACCAATCCTCATCAAATTGCCCAGATCGGTTTGTGGCTTTGCAGTCTACATTGCTGTAGTCTATTTTGATTCATTTTGGTGAGTTGCTATATCGAATGAGGATTGGCCTCCATCGGCTGGATGTATCTGGTATTCGTTAAACACGCCCTCTATCGATAAGGTAACAAATTCATTATAATAAATTATGCATAGATGTATAATGGATCTGTCTTCATAGTAATTATAAATAAGCTAGGTTTGCCGTTAGATTTCTCGACGCCGTTGGAGAACATTGCTGTTGGAAATACGTGTATTTTAAACCGTTGTTGGTTTTGTTAGCAATGTGTATTTTATGTCGACTAAAATACACCTCCTGAACAACTGTTGTTCAATCTTCAAAAATCAAACGTGTTCACGAGGATTCTTCTTTGTCCAACCAACCTCAGTCTGATCTTGATATGCTTGTGTGATACGTGCTGAACACTGATACAAACGTGAAATTATTATTGAGGCCGATGAACGATATACGTAAGGTGTGTCACCGTATATGGTATTATCAATATGGCGTCGTTTGTAACCATTAGTCTACTGAGTCTGATTTTTGTATTACCTTCGTGGACGGACGGGACAGAGACAAGAGTAGAAGTAACATCTCCTATATATCCAGTTACAAATGGTGGCATTTTAGCAATTAGTTGCCAAATATGGAATATGCAGGAAGACCACACGGTCAATTTTTTCCGCGTGTATAATAAACGTACCGAGCAAATAACTGCGGGAGAAAGCTACAGACAGTCATCTCTATGGGAGCGGGTGTTCCTCTCTGAACGATCATTCTCTGATGGAAGTACTGTATATTTTCTGACTTTAGTTGACGTGTCACCAAATGACCGCGGTAAATACTTGTGCAATATTTATTCCATGGTAGAAGGCATGTTGAATCTTATTGCGACTGGATCGCAAAATATTGAAATATATTCTTTTCCTAAGGAAATATATCCTATTTGCTCTAGTATTCCAAATAAACTAACGTTGAATAAAAACGAGAAACTGCTACTAACATGTACATCTGAAAAGACATATCCAATCGTTGAATTAAAGTGGAGCTGTAATTCAGACGTGTACTTTACGTCCCGGAATATTACCGATGTTAGAACTGTGTCTTCGGAAGTCACCTTTATTGTTAGAAACCATCATCAACGGAGTATTGTATGTGTGTGTACAATGACAGTCCAGGATTCCCAGAAAGGGAAAAAAAAAAAGATTGTGCAGACTGGTACTATTACAGTCAGTGCTACCATCGATAAACAAACGAGTTTTATTACTCCTAAAGAAACGGACAAAGACGCGTTACCAACTCAAGACCAGGATCGATCATTATCTGAAGACTGTAAGATGTCATGTCTGACGAAGATACATACACTATTTTATATTTGGCCTCAGGTACTATGAGCAACCATTCTTTACTTGTTTACATTTTTACAACAACAATCATAATCTGCGGAAGATATCGAAAGATATCTCACGAAATAAGGGAAGTCACGAGGCGTGTTCCAAGGTGGTGATGGAAGCGAACCCGTTATGTGTCATAACAGAGACGTCACGATTAATGAAAGAATGTACATGACACTTGAAGAATTCCAAATAATCCTGGAAGTAAAGTCCTGATGCCCAAGGAAGTTTTTGAAGAAATTTTTTACAGATCATTAAGCTGAAGAGAAGGAAGAATGCACATGATATTCGATTGGTGAAGATGAGTGCGCGTGACAGCTGGGTTTGTAATGTAGATGCGATGTTTTTGCAATAGCGGCTATTATTAACAGGAACCATATCTACAAAAATACTACATAATGGATGCATTGCAGGCAGCTTATGAAATGGTTTTCATATCATGTTATTTAACATAACTTAATAATTTGGCTATATGACATAGGCATGATAAAGTTATTGTTAATAAAACGCTATAGGGTGAATTGCGTGTCCGTTTCCTTCGTTGTAAAACTTTTTGAGAAAATAATAATAATATCACTAAACATTTGTGAAGTCAATCACTACACATCACATTGAATAAGCTGTCTCTCGCTTCTCTTGTAGTAAGTGGATACTTGTATTAAATAATAATAGGATAAAATTTTATAGTTTAATGGATTGTATATTGTGATTGTTCTTGTGAATTAATACACAATTTGGCATGCTAGCCTAAGATGTTCCGTTAATAACCACACAAGATAGGACAGTTTTTAGTTATTTACCGTGATAGTTATACGTTTGAAACTTTTCACTAAAATGTCTAAAAATAAGGCCTTTATTGTATGATAATTTAAGAAAATGACCCGTTTTCTACATGTATAACGATCACATGTCAACAAATTGAAATCTGTTATCTTCTCTTCTTTGTGATTTTGGACCTATCCGGATATATCTCACTTAGGATGTTACAGAACACTCCATTCGTGCTTTTGCTGACTGGGACAATATATTAAGAGGAAGACGAAGCTCTCTAGGCCCTTCTTCGGTCTGTGTGGTGACCTAAAACCGCTTTTTTTACGTTCAACAACCGCAATTGTTTTTGTCAACGTAATCAATCTGTTATTACTAAAATCTTGAGTCCAAACCTACCAAAATGGTTATGTTTGGTCATGGGTGGGGGGGGGGGGGGGGGGGGCAAAAGGGAAAAAAAAAAAAAAAAAATGAAAGTTCTGTGACCGTGTGTGACGTCAGAACTCGTTTCGTTTGCCCCATGACAAAATAACCAATCTAGCAAAAGCGTAACCTTTGTTTTTTGTTATTGTTTGTACTGAGGTTATTAATAATGTAAAAAGTACGAACGATTGCTTACGGTTGACAATATAGCATGGAGTTGAAAGTAAAAATTTACCGGTTTTAGGTCACAAACGTGACCGAAGAATGGCCCTCTATTCAATATGTGTTAGTATAAATGTGTGCCTCGGCTTTTGTATCACAATTTTTGGGCTCAAACTTTACTTATATATATAATCCATATTAGTATGGATATATTGGTGTATTCTTATTGCTTTACTATATTCTTCATGTTTTACCAATCTATTCCTCGATGTCAGACAGGTTGTTGCAAAACTCGGAAACATGTTCACATACCATTTAGGTCCTAGTCTGACAAAATTAATGATAAAAGTTGGATTATTTATTTTCCTTTGAAATATTTCTAGTGCATTTTCTTGAAAAAAGTTACTCTTACTTTTATGTTGAGGCATGCACGAACAGTGTATTTGGATACTGGACAAATATATATATGGATTAACTCTACTTCAGAACATAGTTTACCTGTAAATACAGGGAATATATCACACAAATTTTAAAAGACCTACCTTGGCTCCCAATCAAAGACATGACATTTTTAAATACTTGTTTACGTCTATCGCACTTTCGCGAGTTTTCACCATCTTACATCTCAGAACTTATTGATACACATCAATCCCATCGCAGTCATTTGGGATCTAATAGTAATCTTTTTCTTAACTTAAATATTATGTATGTTGTGTATTGCAATATATTGCAAGTTTGCATTATTTACACTGTCAAAATCATGTCGAGACATGCATGAACAGTGTATATGTATTAGCTTTGGAATATCTGACATACATATTATCAGATTTAACATAAATCTCCCGGATAATTTTGAGCCGATGGCTATTTTAACTCTGATAGCTAGATTGAGGTGGTGTAGTCGACCCCGTCTGATTAGGTATGGCTATGGTATAGCGCCATCTCTTGGTGGGGTCCAACATCTTGATTGTAGAGGGAACCAAAGAAATTGGGAAATAAACACAACTGACCAGCCACGGACATGCTTGCTTTGAATTTGAATTAAGCTCGCAAGCTTATTGGAGGATAGCGGTATAATTATGTCCGCGCGAGATTTTGAATTTTAGATTGATTTTGAAATTCATTATGAACGGATCATGTTGTCAAGGGAGCTGAAATTCATTTAATCGTAACTGCAATCAACAATGATGAGACAATTACTACTTTTAAACCATGAAACAGTAAGAACAACCTAATTTGACTGTGTGTGAATTGAATCTCTCTACCAACTCTACTTCTGAGTAACATTTCTGGCAGGAAATTCATTATTTGTACCTCTCGGAACATACCTATTACAACACATGTAAATGGATTAACCCTCGTCTACCGAAGGGGCATGGTTACCACCCCCTTCAGGTTTTTTCCACCTTGCTGGAACCCCTTTTTGGTGCCAAATTATTTAATGTAATTGTCAATTGACATTTTACGCTCCTATCATGCAAAGACAAACATCTACCAGGGTATAGTACCAACATGCCAAGTACGACACAGGAATATCACAGAACTTGATTTTGATACCATTCGATAGTTATGATCCTCTGCTTTCCATTGATACTAGAATTATGTCAGAATGACGTCAGCAAAACTGTCAATTTTCAGTGTAGACAGTGTAGAATAGGGGAAAAGTATTTTTAACCACAAAAGTTAGGGATGTCCGATTTTCACGCGGTTTTTGGGCTCAATGGAAAGAAGAAACTCTAGGCTATCCTGTGGTACCAAACTTATAGGAATCGGATGTTCAGTAACGAAAATCATGGGTGTGGCAACCACCCCCTTCGGGAGTTTTGTTACAAAAAATTCTAATTCAGAACATAGTTTGGTATTTTAGAACATAGCTGCTTGCACTGTAACCAGGAAATATCACACCAATTTTAAAAGAACTACCTTGGCTCACAATTAAGAAACAGGACTATTAAATTGCCCATAGTTCATGAAAGAGTATCAGATCCATGTATACATAACGTTCTTTCTCATGTGATTTTAATCTATACAACACCTTAAAAATTGGTTGTTACAATAGGAGGTCCTTTTGAGGTGTTCTAATGATCATGCAATTTGCCTTCGTTGTTAGTCCACTGAAACTGTCTTGTGATTTCCGATCTTTAACAATGTTCATTTTATCATCAGATCTTTTGTGTGTGGGAATACTAGATTGTGGTCTTACTCGCCAATAAAATGAATTAAGTACCGATGATGAATTATTCATCATTGATATAAGATGATCGAATGGATCCAATATGATCTTCGGGGCCCTCAACAACGTGCGTTCAAAAGCTTCAAATTGTCATGAGTTATAATGACCCATATTAAAACTACTACTATACATAGGTTAATCTTTTGAACCCAATTTAGTACTATGCCTTTGAAACCGTATGTTCTAGTCTATAGAATAATAATATCATATTTAATGTATCAAAGGCTTTAAGTCAAGTTCAGCTGTAATCCCAAGAGTGTTTTTTTCTTTTCCACCCCGTACGGCATTATAAACATTATCCCCACTCAAAGTTGCATAACAGTTGAGAGATTGATTTTCTAAATAGACGGCTCGATCATTTATTCAAAAAAATATAAGTCGAAGGACCACGCATTTCAACGTGTTTTTGAAAGATGATTGTCATAGAATAATGTGGGCTGAAAAAATTGATGAAAAAAATTCGTCCATGGTTCAAATAATGCAAAAAAAAGTTGCAAATTAATGAAAATTTGGCCTTGAATGATGAAATCCAAGATGGGACGGCCGTTGAAGCATTGTTTTTTTTCAGGGTGCTCACAAAAATATCATGCAGAAGAAAATTAAAGTTGAAGACAAGCCAGACAGTTGAGGTTTGATAATGTCAATGAATAGTTCCCGTAGGATTCCTTGTGCCTGAAATTGATTTTCTGCTTTTGTGGCATTCACACAGGCGGACCGATTGTCAGAAATGATGGGGTTCAAAATTTTCAGACTTGCTTCCCCCTTCTTTCCAAAGGAGGGGTGTTACTGCGGGAAATTTGAAATCGAGTCAAAGTGTTTTAATGTACATAACCTGTTCGTTCCTTAAAAGGATTAGAAAAAAGTATATATTTGCGAGGTTCCGCCTTTAGTTAATTTAAAGCGCTCTAGCCCCATAATTGTTCAGGGTCATCATGGGGTAAAATTTCCCAATGCTCAAATTTTGATAAAACTGGTGATAACTTTTTGTATTGTCTCATAGGGATCAAAAAGGTATTATTTTACAGTGTGTGACATTTGGTTGGCTTAATTACATAGCAAAATGTAGCAAGGGTCTACATAGTCTATGGGGGTCACCAAAAGTTTCCCTGGAGGATGTGCCATGGTGATACCACTCAAATCAGTTAAAATGCATTTGTTGTTTTCAATGTATGACAGAGGAATTAATGTGGACACTACTTTCAACAACATCGGAGTATTTACCCCCATGGTGACCTTGAACCATTATACCGCTTTAACTAAAGGTTGGAACCAAGGCAAATATATACTTTTTCTAATCCTTATAAGGAGGTGAACGCGTTAGTGTACATTAAAACACAATTTGACTCAATTTTAATATTTCCCTGTACTTACATTTTCCCCCCTTGAAGAAGGGGGAAGCGAAAATTTGAACCCCATCATATTTTGACAGTTTAGGCCCTATTGAAATCCAAACCGCAACAAAATCAAATTTTAGCATGAGAATCCTATGGGAATACACACCAAACCACAATATAACATGCAATTTAAGTGTGTGTCAAAACATTTCATTATCGGAGGAGCAAAACAAAAAAGTGGGTTCTGTGCAATATTTGTCGGATTTGGTTGACTTGTGTTGAAAACAAGTTCTCTTGCGTAATGTCAAGATAATTTCGGCCATTTAAAATTTACAAATTGACACTGATAGCGAATGTTTCATATTTACCATTGTTTCCAAAAGAGATGTCGGAAAACAATCACAGAATTACTTTAAAATAATAACATGTCCCTGAAAACAATCCTTACAGTGCATAACTTTGAAAAAACATTTTTTGTGCAATTTGTTTCCATTAATATAATTTTGATTTTTTTAAATTTGTTATCTGATTTTGAAAACAGCGGTTACCAAAAAAGAATCTAATGATTGCAAGCTTTCAAATGCCCAATACTGTGTTTCTTAGATGACAATGGAAATGTAAGGACGATCGACAAGATATCATTTAATTCCATTTTCAACTAAAAGACTTGTTTTAATATATTAACCATTAATTATTACAAAAATGTCCCAATGCTGAAACTTAATAGAACCTTATATATACGTGAAGTGCACAGCAGCACCGCTTTTAATGTTTTATTTTCATGTAACTATTGATTTCAAGATGTTGGAATCTCACCAGTTCTTGAGATTATGGCACGCTTGAATTTGTTTTTAATGTAAAAAACTTCTTCAAAATTTGGCTGAGCTCTATAATACCTATGAATTAAACCTTTAAAATCGAGAATTAACGATTGAAATTGGCCCAGCAATTGTGATAAATGTCGATTCCCATTAAACTCTCTTGTCAAATTTTGGCATTTTTAATTGTTGACCGTTTTCAGATATAATCTTGAGTTTAAATGGAAACTCGAAGATTCTGTTGAAATCATGTATCCTTGTTTTTAATTGTAGATTCATAGCAAAAATCTCTTAATCTAGAAATATTGTCGCACACCGCCTGATATTGTATTAAATTCACGAATTACGCCGCCTATTTTGCAATGATAAATTAATTGGATAAATTATGCTTGAAACGTTTATTATGCAGACGACCTTACAATATAATTTATGATTATTAGACTAGGTTGACAATTTCTCGACGCCATTTTAGGAGGCGTAATTATGTTTTCGTAAACTCGTCATCGGTTTAGGTTAAAAAATTGTGTATTTTGTTTAAAACAAATTATTATTTTTTTTAATTTGGTGTGCCGTCATCAAGCTCGTGGTAGTAGCATTTAGAAATGGAAAATTGTTTCTTTGTATCAGCTCAGGTCATAGCATAGCATATTCGTGAAAACAGACAATGGCGTGGAATTATGATAAGCTCCACGAATGATATGCGTAAAGTGTGTCATCATACTTGCTGTTATCAATATGGCGTCTCGCATAATCTTCAGTCTACTGATTCTTATTACTGTGTTACCTTCATACTCGAAAACCGAGGAAACAAGAGCAGAGGTAACAACTCCTATTAATCCTGTAAAATCTGGCGGCATTTTAGCCATTAGATGCCAGATATGGAATTTGCCGGAAGAATATAATGTCAAATTTTTTCCGTGTTTATAATGGACGTACCGAAGAAATAACGTCTGGAGAATCTTACGTCCAGTCTACACTATGGCGACGTGTTTTTCTTTCCAAGCGGACATTTTCTGATGGAAGTTTGGTGTATTTTGCTACCGTAGTGGATGCATCTCCAAATGATCAAGGTAAATATGTGTGCAATGTTTTTTCAATGGCAGATGGAATGCTACATCTAATCGCAACGGAATCCAAATTCATTGACGTTTATGCATTCCCTGTTGACATTTATCCTACCTGTCAGAGTGCTCCAAATGAAATAATAGTGAACAAAAACGACAAATTACTATTAACATGTACGTCTGAAAAAACACACCCGCTTGTTGAACTAAAGTGGAGCTGCAGTAATTCAAACGTGCACTTTACTGTCCAAAACATTACGGATAGTAGTACCGTATCTTCGGAGGTCACTGTAGTTGCTAAACCAACACACCATGGTATTGTGTTTGTATGTACTATGACAAGTTCAGGATTCCCTGACCGAGAAAGATTCTGCGAAGTCGGCCCGATTTCAGGCAGCTCCACCAACGATAAAGAGGCAAGTGCTATGACTCCTCACGTAACTATGAAAGACATGGTACACAGTAAAGATCAGGATGTGTTATCATCTGATGACTGCAAGATCCCATGTCCTCGTGACGATACAAGCACTATTCTGTATTTAGCAGCCTGTACGATGGGTGCGACTATTTTAATGTTCACTTTTTTGACAACAACGGTCATACTGTGTTGTAAATATCGAACTATTTCCAACGAGGTAAGGGAAACGCAAAGAAGTGTCCCTGGTGGAGACGGAAGTGAACCAGTTTGTGTCACTACAGAGACGTCATGATAATGAAAGGATGTACATGACACTTGAAGATCCAAATAATCCAGGAAGTAAAGTTCTGATGCCAAAGGGAGTTTTCGACGAATTCTATAGATCTCTAAGCCTCAAAAGAAGAAAAGAATGC
>JAMKCH010009164.1:0-98641 GCA_023653785.1 Ophioderma brevispina
TGGGGGTAACAGTGTCTTCAACATATACCGCCAGTATGAGCGTCTTAGGTCTCGTTGGACCGCCTTCTTGAGTCTGAAGAATCAAAAACATTCATCACGCCCTTTGCCATGCTTCTTGCACGCTTTAATGATTTATCTCTCAGTATGATTTTCCGTTTGAGGTTCGATACTTATCCATGGTCTTGAGTCTTTAGATTTTGTACGGCCATGTCGGATGAAGGATTTGATCCCCTTTGTAAGACCGGTCTCTAAAAAGAACCCAAAGCTGTTCTGTTGATGACAATAGTTCAGCAGCTTTTAATCTCCACAGCTAAGTCAGAAAACATGTGATGTAAGCTATTCCAGTCGCTTTCTGTAGATTGGTACAAGATGAGGAACTTGCTTTTTACGAGTGGGGTTGATATCAATCTGTAAAACCAGCGCAATGGTCAGAGATGCCAGGAAGAACATTGGTCCTGCAAGATCTGATGAGGACGGTTTGTAATGACAAGGTCCAAAATGTGGTCACAACGGGCTGTAAGGATCAAAGAGGGTTGAACTATAGTTGGGACCGGACAGACCATGCAAGTCCAGAGCATCCCGGGATTGGCCGAGGATGTCATACATAGTGGCTCCAACCGCCTGAGCACATATATGGTACCAGGTCTCACAGTTTGGTTCTTCACACATAATTCCTTTCTGGGCTTCATGTCACCGGTTCTTTACAAGAGCCACAGAGATAAGCATTTTCACATTTTTGATCAAATGAATGGTTACATCTGTTGGTGGTCAAGGGTTTACATTCTATATCGCCTGACAGGAGTAAGCATGAAGATGAAGAAACTTGTTGTGCCAATGATCTAAATGGCAAGTTTTTTGCAATTCGATAGGCCAAATTTTTCAAGTTGAGGTATGTTATCGCTTGGTAGATACTAGAGTTGGTGGATTCAATGCAGGTGTAAGTTTGCAAGTAATGTGGAAGTTCCCTTCGTTAATTAATTCAAAGAGTTCTTCAATATTAACACATATGATTTTGACTGACGCCGCAGAATCTAACGGGAAAGCCATGTTGAGAGCAGCTTGTAGTACACTGGTCAGGATTAGCACTTTTTATAACTAGATGCACGGGAAGTCGTGATTGAGGATAATATCAAAAGAATGAGTCAGCATTATTGGTGAGAGAGGCTGAGCACAGTAGATCAAGATGGCGACGTTGGGCATGCCATGTTACGATGAATAAGTGTATGACTTGGATCTTGTAAATTTGATGCGACCGAAAGCAAGATTGAGCAATGATGATGAAGAGGCTAAGGTGTATATATATGGAATAAAAAGCTGTAGGATGACACGGACTACGGTCACAAGAAGTGAGGTATGGGCGTGGTAAGAGAACAAGGAATCTAAAAACTGTGTGTATACAGACACTTGAATAAAACAGATTCAGTTAATCACATCAAAATGGTTGATAAATCCAGACAGACTATATCAAAGAATTGGTAAACATAAAAGATTGGACTGGTACAATTCACAATAATATCTGGAGCAGGTACTGGAGGATGGGATGCTGTTGGATCCACGGCTAATGATTCGGGGTGACGGCCGTCTGTGAAGGTCATAAATTCTTTGTGCTCTCTACACCCTTTCTTTTAAACCCTCCCTCCTCACCCATCATATTATTTTCATAGTCAGTTTTTACAGTAATTATTTTGGTTTACTTTTCAATACCACTGTTATGTATCATTTTGGGGTGTTCATATTTCCATGGCATTTGCACATTTAATAGGTGCAGGAAATTTGAGTGTTTATGTGGTCAATTTCTATTCTTGGTGAGGTGTTTCCAAGTAACGACATTCAAAAGTGCACAAATGCAGCAAAGCGCATCATGTCTGTTACGATATTAAATGGCTTAGTATAATTACTATGGGAAATTTTAAAAATGGCAAAACATTCAAATTGTAAAGGTGCATAAAGAGATCTTACACATAGATGTCCCAATTTTTACACTGAAGCAATGGTTATCTTCAAACCAATCCTCTTGTGAAAAGAGGTAAGCTCAAAGGTGCAACAAGAGTTTTCAAATAACAGGTGTGGCTGATTTTTTTTTTGAAAATTCGAACTTTTGCAGGTCTAAAGTTTTCTTAAAGGGATATACTGAGAAAACTGTTCTTTGGTACAAACATGTGCAATTTCAATTTCCTGTATGGGAGCAAAATAGGAAATTCAGCCATGTTTCTATTGCAATTTAAGCATTACAAATAACATGTAGCAAATAAAAGGTAGTGAATCAAATTGGGTTGTTTGTATTCTATATGAAATCACTATATAACATAATGGATGACTTGAAATCCTTTTTCTTGTGGCACCTTATGAAATGTAATGTACCTTGTGTGAATTGTTTCAAACTTGCAGGCATAGTTTAATAGTGAAGGATAAGTCTGTAGAATTCCCTTAAGTTACTTTTTCCAACTGAAGAATTAACAGTATAAGAAGAAAATGGCAGTGTTCAAAAATAAACGATCGAAATCACAAACCAAAACTCCATTGATTCCCAGACTTGGCCTAAAAAAACTTAACAACCTACCTGGAAGCTTGTCCATCTGATCATAAAATTCATAGCAACTCCGCAAAATACGTTCCAGGTTGGCGGAGCTAACATCCTTCCTGGGATTGGTAAACGGTATACCTTGGGGCCACCAAGCAGGCTTCAGCTCTTCAGCACCCCATCTTGGCTGTGCCCATCCGGTAGTGAGCTTGACAAGTCCAGGGACTATTCTCCTGAGGTGTACTATCGTCAGCTTCTTGTGCCCGTGGGGAATGGCTACCTGTGATGACAAAAAGCAAAGACCCATGAACAGATATGCGAATACCTAACATGCTATAGTAAATTTATTTGGCAAAAAGCAGAACATTCATATGGAATCAAACCGAATGCATTAACAACAAAAGTAGAAAGAAAACACGTCACTGTTCCCACTTTGGTACCTTTTAAAAGTAAGACTGGACTTCAATATTCTTTTCTATCTTGATTGAATGGCCAAATTGTGCAAAGAGTAAGAATGCAATAACTTGCTGACACATTGAAGTAAACCAATAGCAATTCAAAATGATAAAAACAAGACAATTTCGAGAGTTGAAAATCAGAAGGACATAACTCAGCACTGCAAGAAATATTAAAGAATTTATTTAATTCTGCTGTAATACTGCTTTTGAGAAATGTGATGTTAAATATTTTCCACTAAGCAAATCTATTCATTACTCAAAATGTAAACATCTCATAAAGCTCATATATGGTACTGTAATCAAACATTATATAAACTTTAGTAAACAAAGAACAATTTTTAATTATGAACAGCAGAATTAAAGAAATTCTTTAATATTTCTTTCAGTGCTGAGTTACTTCCTTCCGATTGTCAACCCTTGATTTGTAGTACCAAAACGGGCAAAACAGAAAAGTATTTTATCCCATCAAAAACTCAACAACACTACCAACCTTTCATTCACTTTGTATTTCCTAATATAAATAAGCACAATGAAGCACTGTGAATTTGAGCAGAAATCAGCAGAGGAATTAAATTTAGCTAAAAGAGGTGAGTTGTACATTTTTGGAACTACTTCAAAACCGTTTCATGGCAGGCATTAAAGCGGCGCTGGCACATTTTCTCAAAATATGAAATTTCTTCAATTTGCTCTCAAATGATAGCTAGGCCATTGGAAGAACAGAGAAATATTTTACACATAAAAATAACATACCCCAAAACAGATAGGGACATTGATATGAGGATAAAGACATCCAAGTAATTTGTAGGCCAACTTTTTAAGTTTTCCACTAACTTTAATCCAACAAATGTGTATATTACATTAATATTTTTGACTCGTACGTCACTGATAATAAAACCACAAAGGTTATGGACCGATCAAACAGTGTGCATAGCGTGAGAACATGCATACGGAGTGCGTGTTCTTGTGTTAAAAAGCCATTTTCCTTGTCTGCTTAATTTAACGTCGCCTGCGACGTTAATTATAAAATTGTTATTTTTACCCATAAGGAATCTGATTTGGTCTTAATCAATTTCAGTGAGGGCTTTTGTATATAAAAGCTTTACAACCATGCAAAATATCGATTTGAAAATTTGAGAATCCATCTCTTTAAGACAAAAAAAAGGTAACATTTACCCCGACAATTTACGTAATCACCTTTGTTCTCAAACCAATGAAGCGCCAATGAAATTTGAACAGTGTGTGGATAAAAGGTTCTGCCTTTAGGCATATAACGCAAAATTTAAAAAAGCTCAGAAAGGCTCAAAAGAACGACCTAACGGTTTTTGACATGAAACAATGCTCTTTGTAGGTAAACTCTAATGCAATTCTAAACTGATATTTCAGCAAAAGGAGTTCTATATTTGTCTAGAAATATGCCTTGAATCCTTTAAAAGTAAATACATGGGAAATGCCAACACCACAAAACTGAAACAGTCAAAATTTTGTCCACATACCAACTATTAATGCAGTTGGTGGGGCTCTTCAACAACGACTATTGCAACAAGTCTATCTTTGAGCATACGGAGCATTTTTCCTGAAACTGCCTAGGGCAAGCTCAGGAAGAAAACGAATACACCTGCCAAGCTGCATCTAATACTCTTTAATTTTACGTACAACCTCTGTCTTTTTTGGGTCGATCCAAGGTAGGTACTTTTGATCTGTAGCCTTTGTAGCTCAGCAACCTGGTTCTCCGTTAGAGCCAGTAGAGGAGAAACGACTTACAATGATTGATGGATTGCTGAACTCATGGATATGATTTGTATATGGAAGGCAATAATGCATATAGCACCATGTTTTGCCTGCCCCCTTTTTACAATTGAAATATAATTAAGGCACACTCGTTAAATTTTAAAAGGAGTCGGCATTTGTGACATCCGAGTCAGAAGTCATCTATCATTTTACCAGAGTCGGCTTACATAACTTACGCCAACACAACCCTACTTGAAAGATTATAAATGTGGTCCTAAATGTATCGGATCTGTTGTTCGCTCACTTTTTTTTTTTGGCATTTTCATTATCCACCCCTCATCCCCCCCAACTTACCTAAAAGAAAGATTTTATTCATCTGAACCATTAAGCCTTAGTAATCCACATACATCTAATCTTACGTGCAAATTCGGGAATAATTATTGTGTCCTGTAACATTAACATTTTGATTTTCTGTCCATAACGGACAGAAATTAAAACCGCAGTTGGGATCATTTTGCCAGACAATGTCTAGTATTCATGGAGAGGTCATTCTTTCCACGGTGACCAATGTAGCATATTTGGTGGGGTTTTGGTTTTTTGAGCCAAGTTTCAATCATATAATTTTCTTGTCTGTTGAAAAGCGTGAGCTGATGTAAACAAATCCACCAACTGCAGTAATGGTGTATGTTACCAAATCTGGTGTCCACTTTTTGTCTCGCCTTAAATTTGTTCGCCTAGACGTAGTATCACTTTCTGTCCTGCCTGTCTGTCTGTAATGTCTGTCTCTGTCCTGTCTGTCTGTCATGCGTTCGGTGTGCCTGACGTCCGTGTTCACGGGCTTGTGTACGATTTATCTGAGTTCCGTAAAGGGCTATGATGATGTAACTTGGTGGAAAGAAAGAGGGTTCCACGAGTTCTCGACTGATTAGATTTTGGGCGTAAAATATCTAATTATCTATTTGCATAATTAACTGAAAATTTTTCCCGCAAGGCTGGTGTACAAGTTGTCTGGAGTTCCGTAAGGCGTATGATATAACTTGTGGAGGTAGCGGACTGGAATAGTTCTTCTCGAACTGATTAGATTTCGGGCGTATTTCGGGCACATTAATTATGCAAATGAGCTAATTAATATGCAACAATCAGCTAATTGCTATAATTTTGAAACGGTACATTGGATACGGAAAAGTCCTTCACTGCATGAAAGCCTCTCATGGTGCGCATCTTTTTTGCAATTTGAACGTGTGTGATCCATGCGGATGGGTATGCAAATGAGCTAATTATAATATGCGTAATACTGTAATTCTGAAACCGTACATCGGATAGGCAAAATTCCTTCGCTGCATGAAAGAATACTTTGCCATGCATCTATTCGGTGAATCATAATTGGGTCAAAGTGCATGGGGCCGATTAAAGGGGCATTTTTTGATACAATTGAGATAATTAAAGATGCATAATTGCTGTATCACTGAAAAGGTATATGGGGATATGCAAAATTCCTTCGCTACATTGAGACTTCTATGCTGTCATCTTTGTATGAATCACAATTGCGGTCAAAGTGCAATTGGGTTCAATTTTAAAGGGGCATTGTTTGATGCATTGATCTAATTAATCTGCGGACATTGCTGATGCTAAAATGGTACATTGGATATGCAAAATGCCTTCGCTACATGAGACTACTATATGGACATCTTTTGTGTGAATCATACTTGTGGTCAAAATGCATGTGGGCCACTAAAGGGCATTCTTTGATATTTACAAATTGCAACTAATGCTAAATGCTGGTCCATTTCAACCAAATTTTCTCAGGTTGTCAAGGTCAGTGTGAAATACTACACCTTCCAAAAAGAATTGATTCAGGAGTTTACATTGCAATAAATTAGGTTAGCAGTGTGTTTAATTGGCAGGATATGGCTTTGTATGATTTGGTGGTGGTACAAAAAGGTGTACAAAAAAAGACTTATCAAAGGGGGGAGTACACCACAACAAAAGGTATTAACATCATATGGCTAGATCAGTGGCCCATGTTTTAATTGAAATCGTTTTCTAGTTATGGTCAGTCTTTTTAGGTTGCCAGTCTGTTTTACATTCTTGGAAAATGTGAAAACACGCAAAATTGGCATTTACTAGGCTTCTGGACCTAGTAGGGGGACTCAAATTAAAATGTGGTCACATGTTTTTTTCAAAAATAGTGTTGCCCCAAATTGAAAAATTTAATATTTTTACTAATTTAGTGAATTTTAAGGCTTTTTGATGACTTCTCATGATTATTATCTCTACAATGGAAAATGTTGTGACCCAGGGGTGTGTAAAATGAAAGAGCAGGAATAAGACTTACTATAAATGCAACCCGGGGGTGCTACAGCTAACCATCTCTTGGTTAATTGATTATGTTGGGGAAATTTCAAGATTAATCTCCCAACTGGAAGATGTTGTGACCTCTATGGTGTATCAAATGAAAGAGTGAGAAGTAAGAATACTAGAAATGCAAAACCGGGGGTTGCTACTCCTAACCGTCTCTATTGTGCTCATGTGGGGGACAGTTCAAGATTAATATCTCCCAAACGGGAAAGATGTTATGACCTCTATGGTTGTATCAAATGAAGAGTGAGACGTATAGAATACTATAAATGCAAACCCGGGGGTGTACTCCTAAACGTTCTTACGTGTACTCATGTGGGGGACATTTCAAGATTAATATCTCCACACAGAAAAGGTTGTGACACGAGGGTGGTGAAATGAAAGCGTGAGAGGTAAGAATACTATCAAAATGCAAACCCGGGGGTGCTACTCCTAACATCTTAGTTATGCTTGTTCTAGTTGAGGACTTCTCATGAGTAATATCTCCACAATGGAAAATGTTGTGACCCTGGGGTGGTGTCAAATGAAAGAGCAGGCGTAAAGAATACAATGACAAAACCAGGGGTGCTACTCCTCAACATATCTGACTTATGCTCGGGGGGGGTTTAAACTTGCAAGATTAATATCTGCAAAATTGGGAAAATGTTGTGAACCCTAGGGTGGTGTCAATTGAAATAGTGGGAAGTAAACTAGTTAAGAAATTGGAGTTTATATGCTTGAACAATTTTTGGGTACACCCTGACTCGACACAGTTGCAATCTCGTGTGCTGCTCTTTGTCACAGTTAGCGCGAAAGAAGGCAGACTTGTGGTTACGGAACCGCCTTGTTTAAGAAATTCTTGGAGACATCTGTTGTAACTTAGTGAGGTCTTTTGCCCTATAACTTGAAATTTCACGATTATTACTACTTGTTCTAATTTAGTTCAAGTTTGCAAGGTGTTGGCTGTGTCAGCAGACAGATTGAGGTATTGCCATTGGTATGTTTGAAATTGGTTAAGGAGAATGCTGAGTGCACTGTCATTCCTTGGATGTTAAAGGCTGTGTTACACCAGTGGATCTGTTTGCTGTGTGGTGAACACCTTTAAAAGGTTATGGTTGTCATTTGTATCATGCAAAACCATTGACTTTTTTCGTACTCTCATGGACTGCAAGCAATACCTGATATGGTTTAATTAGGTATTTTTCTTGTGGTTGACAATAAAGCACCATTTACATGTTGTTTTGGTTGAGTAATCTCATCACAAGTATTTTATTCTTCACATGATGTTTTTGACTTTTTTTTCCTCTTGTGAAGGCATCTTGGATTTCTGTCGGGGTATCTTGTAAGTCGATGTGTGATTGAGTATCACTTGGGATACATTGGCCACTCATCACTTATACCCTCAGTGCTTGCAGCATGCTCTTCTTCTGCTGTAGTTGGTGCTATATTTTCCCAGGCATTTTCAGTTGGGCCACCTTGTTGATTTATTGGTATGCTCTGTTGAGTTTGCCTTCGTCAAATGTGAAATGTTTTCATTGCCTGAAGGGGACTCTTGTTGCGCATCATGAGACTGATCCTCATAAATTCTGAGGACTATTTTGATCTCTCCAGGGCACAAAAACATCAATTTTGACATGTTGTACTGTTTTGGGTGTGTCTGTTGGTTGAATTTATGCTATCAGGTATTGCTTCATGTTTTCGCTTGCATATTTTTCCCCAGGTTGTATTTTAGCAATCAGTCGAATTCTGGTTGAGGAGGGGTTCTTCTTGGTCCAGGCTTAGTTCTTAGTTGGTGTTGTATAGTCCATATTTTCTTAGATGGTGTTTTAGGGTTGTGTATCCACTATAAAAATGTGTGCTCGGACCTAGGTCTGAGTACACATAGAAGTGGCTCGGCCAACATGATTTCGCGTCTCACTGTCGACGACTTATAAGTACTAACCATATGTGGCCAAACGCCGACTGTAGTATCGGGCCCACCTACCCGGATGTTGGTCATTACGTTCCGTCCAAAGTTAATTTGCAAAATTGAAATGCTCTGTTCCTCCTGTTGATACTTGTATGGAAACAAACAGGATTCTATGACGAAAATGTTGATGTAAAAACCTGTTGGGACTTGTACAAGAAATCGTCCTACTATGCTGATCATTTGATGAATCGGGCGTGACCGCATCCAATTTTTTTCAGATACATCGTAAACCGGAAGTCTATTGTTTACGTGTATGGATGTCTGTCAGCAAGCTGTTTTCACCGCTGCTTTTATCGCTAACAAATCGAACTATCATGTTTATACTTAATGGAATATATGATACAAAATAGGGAAACTAATCAGAAAGAAATGTGAGTAGATTGTTTCGGGGTATATTTTGTGAATTCAATGTAGAAGAATACGGGGATTTTGTTTGCGATAATTTGCCTAAGCTCATAGCCAAGGCCAGTGGTTTCGGCGGTGATGATATTGAGCCGGGCCCCACTTACGATGTTACAAACGCGTCCAACCTGTAACCATTTGTTACCACGTCCTAGTACCGCGACTACCTACCTGAGGTGGTCTCGGACCAGATCTCGGATGTAGGTCCAAATCCACTTAAAACGCGTTCCCACTAGGACAAGGAATGGCTCGCTGTAGCATCGAGTACCACATCTGGCTACCAAACATCATAGTGGGAACGCGCCCTTAGTGTAGTGGCATGACATTTTCCAGGCAGCTCGGGGGGGGTGTTGTGGTGAGTGTAGTAGCATGTTAGGGTGGAGAAACCCTCTTCATTCTCATCTCCAGTGTTCTCTGATTTTACTCTTAGGTAGTAAGATTTTCCTGATGGGTGGTTGTTGATGATAACACTTTCTGCTGGTTTGACGAAGGGGTGAGCCTAAACCTCAGTATGAAATGTCTCGATCTTCTCTGTGGGAAAAATGATCTGCTTTGGTGAGTTGTTGTCGATTTCATTTTAGACTTCCTTTGCAGTTTGTGTTTAAGGGATTCCATGTTTTTTCAGGCCTTGAGTACATATGATGCAACATACATGACAGCCGCATATGCATTGACAAATTGTAAATCATGATTTTCTTTCCATATTTGAGAATGTATTGGTAGTAGGGGTTGATATTTCTTTTATTGGAGTTTCTTTGCATAATAATTGATTGCCCTCATTTGTTTATAGCCAGAGATGCCATGTTTTGGTTGGTTGTGACTCCTGCTTTGGCAAGTAGTTCTTTTGTTGTGATGTCTGGAGGTGTAGTTTTATGTTCCATTGCATCTTTGACCAATTTCACTGTTTTTGTAGTAGCTTTATTTCTTCTGTTTTCCCATGATGTGTTCTTTGCTATTGTCGTTTTTGTTGCTGGTAGTGTTGGGTACTGCAGTGGAAGCGGCAACATCTTTCAGAGCAGCAGTGACATTGTAATTTTGTGACTAGACCATGTAATTCATGTGTTGGTTCTTGTAGTTAACATGAAATGTGTTGATCTATGAAGCAAGTGACTTCATCTGCACAGCTAATTTTTGTTGCATTTCATATCCATAGTAATGTGTGGGCACAGAACTGGGTCAATTTCTGATAAGTTGGTAAATTGGAGACATGGGAAGCAGATATTTAAAGACTCTACATTCCTTTATTTTTTACTTCCTTGCAGAAGAGGAACATTTCAAAATAATGAAAATAACATTTGGCACAATAATTACCAACAATTTCGCACATTTTTCAACTTTTTCTGTAAGAGGTCGTAAGAGATAGTCATCTCCGTCACGCGTTCAACTCAAAATATAAAAATGGGAAAAAATTGTTGAATTTTGTGCTTGTACTTGTTAAACTTAGTTCATTTATATATTATACGAATCTGCTAAATCCTACCAAATTCCACTTACATCAATGAACTCCTTTGCATTTTAGCAAGGTAAACCTGATTTTAATGGTAACCATTTTAGGGATTTTCTTGGTTTTTACATATTTCAGTTCCTGTAGCACAAAAGTTTCCAACAATAAATTTCTTTTGTTTAACTAACAAGGAAATGTCTGTAACAATGATTTTAACCATACCATTTGGATTGTATTTGATAACTCCATGAGGCCAAAACAGAAAAATTTAATCATGTGACGGAGATGACACAGGCGTGACGGAAATGACACGTTGTGACAGAGATGATTCTGTATTCAAATATGATTGGAGAATCATCTCCGTCACAATTATTGGGTGAAGCAGTGTTCGATTTTTTGGATGGCAAACAAAACTATGCAATTCTTTTGTGTAGCAGTTTCTCAATTTTGGATACCAGTTTTTTCCAGTTATTATGTATATGCACGAACACAACATTTTGTGAACATTTTTGGAAAATAAACTTTGACAAAACTGCATTTTCCCATTTAGGTTCTTAGAACTTGTTACAGAAACCTTTTGATCAGTTGATTTCTTTGCATCAAAGTTTATGCTACATGTTTGCTAACTACTAGTATTTGAAAATGTACTTGTACTGTTGTACATGTGCATTTAGTGTAAGCATTTTGTGATACAATACCATACCAGATAAATCGAACGCTGATGCACAGCAACAACACAATATGTCATTATGACTGCCCAACACAACACATGTACATTGTTATTAAAACTCATCCATTAAACCTTTTTGTGATCTAGAAAATTAACTCATAAACATTTTCTTAAATCATGGCAAATGACCTAGTCTAGTTGTCTTACTTGCACAAAAATTAAATTCTAAGTCACCATTAATGCAACAAGTGTTTAATTTTAGTCTTCTCTTTCATTCGATCTGAAGTCACAATCAAACATACTAATAACCTTAATTTCTTCCATAAATTATGTCCTAATCTTATCAAGCAAACGTTTACCTTGTTTTAAATACCAACCTATTGAAAATACGGGGTCAATTAAATGCACTGGATTAATTAAAAAATAACAACCCCATTTGAGCTGAGAGAACTCGCATGTTAAATATGACCATGGGATGAAATGAGAAGTTTTTACTCAATCAAATGGGGTCGTGTTATTTTTAGCCGGTGCTTATTTGACCCAGTATTGTGAAAAATGTACAAGTACATGCAACATGTCATAACAGTACAAGGATCTGAATATAAACTCATCATTTAATACGCATTTGTATGTTTTACCAAGAAAAATACACCATTTTTGCAACATAACACATGTACAATGTTCCACATTATCAGGCAAAGTCACTTGCTCTTGATTTGAAGTCACCATCTAAAACACATTCTAATTAGTGTTATTCTTTACATGCATGTCCTGCATTTATAAGTCTTATACAGCAAATATGTTTTGATATTTCAATGAAGTACAACCTTAAAATTTCAAACTGCTTCACTGATCAAGCAAAATTATTGTTTAATGCATGTACAATGTTTTCTTTATGAAGGAAAGTTTTTTGATATCTGAAATCACCATCTTAAACAAATTTTGTTATCCTCTAAGTAAAAAGGTAGTATGTCTTATTAACAAGCAAGCACATGTTTAGTAAGTAACCTGAAAATATCAACAATTTCAACCAACCTTTAGTCAAGCAAAATACTTGTGCAAACATTTTCTTCATCAAGCAAAATATACTTCATACATGTATTTAGTTATCACCAGGCAAACAACATTTCTTTGACCTGACGTCACCATTTCACACTCTCACATAATATGTAAGTCCCAAGTCATGCAAACAATTTCTTTTTGATATGAAATCACCCTCTAGCATGTAGCACATAAGGAATCACCACTAAATAAACTAGGTGTAGCAGACGACGTCAGTGCTGAGACAGTGTTGGCGTCCGGAATATGGCCCTTGCCTAAATGAAGAGTCACAAAATGTTGATGAGTTGTGTTTTAAATGAAATTAATTATAATGTGTGGACTAGTAACAAACCATTTGGGTGGTAAAGATTTTGTCTGTGCCATTTTTTGTATAATTTCTGAGGGTTTGGGGAAACTGTACAATTTTAGTTTCTAGTAACACTCAACTAGGCGTGAACGTTTTGAAAACATGCAAATCTTTCGATGCTCTGTAGCTAAAAAAATCAGCCTTCATCATATGACTTTTTCATTTTTGTTGAAGAGGTATGGTGCTAATCTTCCCAAAAAATTCAGTTTTGAAGTAACCAGTCGCTTTATAGCCGAGAAATCGACGTTTGGTGAGAGGTCATGTTGTACACAAGTCTATGGGGAGTTATTTAGTGGTGTGATTCCATAACAGGTTCTTAAATGTTTGATGCCCTTGTAACCCCATCTTTAATCCCTGCACGTGTACAATGAAATTTCTTTCAACATAAACTGTTCTAGATTTATCAAGACAAATGGCAATAAGAAAGTGTCATCATAATCGAGGGAGAATGTGGCATTTTAATCTCAACTTTATTATGTGACATTTAATCTGATTCTTCACCAAGAAGTTGAGTTATTTCACCCCAAAATTATTGGTCAATCATATGGTGCCTTGATGACACCTTGATGGGTACAGGTATGATAGAAATCACATCACGTAGTTGTACTAGATGCAGTCTTCAGCTGCTGGCCAAAAGAATCTATTGCTGCCCATAGTCACCTCTATAGAATCAACATCAATGTCCTTTATTTGTCCCGGGTAAGGTTTCCATCATAGAGTACCACACAAAATGCATCGATTGCAGCATTTCCCGGAGTTAACGGTTGAAGAACAGATGGCGATGCTGTTGATGTAACATCCTCCTTGGATATTGATGGCCCATCCTCCTTGGACGTTGATGGCACATCTTAATGGGACGTTGACTGTACACCCTCCTTGGACGTTGACGGTACATCCTTAGCAGACAACGCTGAAGTAGTTCTTCAGGCTAATATTGCATGTTGTCGTGATGCATGGACGGTCACAGAAGCAACTCAGCACTCGGTGGTTGACTACCCCATCTCTGAAAAAGAACGCTGCACATTAAAAATGCAGTAAGTAAGTAAATATGGTAAGGGAAGCGTAGTAAGAAAGATAGGTAAGGTAAGGGTGATCAAGGAGGGTAACGTAAGACAGGATAAAGGTTAGGCAAGTTATTCGGGGGATTTTTTAACGACATATCAACACAAAAACGTGCGTTTATCATAAATCTGTGTTAGAAAACAAACAACGCTTGCAATAGTCGTCATTTCCAGAATCCATCGGTTGAGTTCAAGAGTGTCGAAGGTTTGTTTTGTGTTGTCTCGTACTATAAAACTTATAAACTAAAATGATGCCAAATAATGAAGAAACATGGTAGCTTAATGCAGGCAGTTTGTTAATGTTCATTTAATATTATCAGGCCTGTGCTTAAAAATTGAGTCCTTTGCACTCAAAAAGTGAATGAAAGGGTTGAATGCAAGACTCTTGAAAGCGTCATGAGATGTGACATGTTTTGTCGGTTTTAGCAATTATTCTTTATTTAGCAATTTTTTGATTTATTGTGCGATAACGAGTTAAATACCTTATAATTATTAAAGGGAAAGGTCCAGATCCCACTGATGAAAATGGAATTTTGAGAAACAGAAAACGGATATAAATAAATTCGATATTATTAAACAATTTTTTCAGAAAGCTCCTAAAGCAAGTTTATGTGGATATGTCAATATGGAATATTATGAGAATCTTTAGCTTTCAGGCAAACGAAACGGAATTAAGCTAAACTATTACGTGCAATGAAATGTGATTTCAAGGAAGGAAAACTGAGGGCGTCCAGTTTCGGTAAAGCTGGCCTGCCCCTTAAGATTTACAATGATTCCCAGGGGGGTTAGGACCTGCAACATAACAGCAAACAGCAAATTCAAAATGGCATCAACCTTCGGGTGTAGTGGTTTCAATTCAAAGACTTAACGGGTAGGAGGGCGCTCTTGCACTATCGAACGGTTACACACAGACGATCAAAGACTAGGCCTGGTCACGGAATATTTAATCAAATGGAAGTATTGGAAATTGCACTATTTTGCAGCGGGGTTAAATCACTAACCCGCGGATTTGAAAGTCAATAATTTTTTTCTTAATTATCATGATATACTAAGATCTTGTGAACAAAGGTTTAAAGGTGGATTGGCACGAATTTAAGTATATGAAGTTCGTCTTGAATAGATTGGCATCACCCAAAAAAACCCCACATGTAAAGTTTCGCCGCCGATATTTCACTGCGTTTTCATGTGAGAGCAAGAAAAACGTGATTCGTAAAGCCCCATCGAGTAACGTGTCAAATTAAGATTGGTCGACCCAAATGGGGGTGTACATTTTCGATCATACTTACAAACCAAAACAGCCTTTGGCCCTAAGAGTTCACAGGGGGTAAATGAGAAAAATAGTAGCTTTCTTCTGATACCAAAATGTTGACCATCCGGTAAAATCTGGGTTCTGGGGACGAGGTCTATTATTCGATCGGGCCAGGGACCTTAAGAGATGATTTTTGTTAATGTACTGGGACCGAGACTGCCATAGTAAATGCATGTTAGCAATTTCCCAAATTACCGTTGGAATCTCCAATGCCAAATCGAGCAGATTCGTGTCCTACCCCCCCCCCCCCTGAATGATCAGGGCCTTCACACTTTGTACACACAAAAATTATTCTCCTGTAAAATTTCTCAAAAATACCCTTGTCTTAACATTTTATAGATATAAAGTCCAAAGTAAAAGGATAACTTTCTTGGGTCTTCCTAAATCGGACACTAACCTGGTGGATTTATTCATGGGGGGGGGTTCCATCCACAGGTTTTTGTCAGTTCTGGCACTTTGTCGTATACTTAAATGTCTTTCTTGTCCACAAGCTCTAGGTCAGACGTTTTTTCTCTTTCAATTTCTCCACCAAAGCCTCGCCGACACTATGTCATGTACCTGTAATTACAAGACCATCTGCTGTTCTTTTAGCACTCCCCCTATACATCTGGCGCGCCCTTTCCGTGCCAGCTTCGAAAGTTCCATGTGACATGGGTAAAACTGAGAGATCTGGGTACTGTCGAGTATCCAGAAGTTTTCTATTCCGAAATATTGGGTTTGGTAGGCCATCTGACACAAAATGCACTTGGGTGCTCTTACTTTCTGAAGGATTGGAGTCAAGTGACCCCAGATACCTGATGGATCATGTCTGTTGCATGATGATACGGTGCAGAAGGATGTGCTTCCTTCATTGGCTGTGTAGTATACCCCTGTGTGAAGCGATACTTGAACATGGGAACCACCAAAATGTACACTTTGGATCTCCTGGGCATGTTTACACGAGTAGTTCTCTGAAAAATCGACGTGAATCATGACTTCATTTTCCTTCAGGCTTTCTTTCAGTTTCTTCAGTTCGGCATACTGATGGTATATGTTTACAATATGCGTTGAGTAGCGTGGGGTTAGTTCTGACTCGTACTTCTCGCACAATTGTGAGAGTTTAATAGGCGCTATTGTCTCTTTTGCAGTAATCTTAGCGAACTTGTCTTCATTGTCATTCTAGGGTTTATTGCTAGTAACCCACTGTTGGTATGTGACCAGTTTTTCTGCATTTGCTTGGGGCAGGTTAAAGTTAACCCTATTTCCAGAACATTCTGAACACTCGCCATACATGCACGTGTGATTGCTAGGGTTACATATAAGTTTAGTTAACTCGTCTTGGGCGTTGGAACTTGAAAGGACATTTTCTACAATTAATGAATGTATGCCATATTAGTGCACTTCTTGCACATGCAGGTGTCCTGGTCTTTCAACGATGGTTTCACAACCCAAAATGGTCTGAATCTTGTGAATGAGGTATAGGAAAGTTTCAAAGTTGGGTTTTCATACAGAAATTTTGCATGCAGTGCTTTCATACTGTCGTTCAACAGACGTTTTTGCTTTTTCACCTTGTTAAAGTGACAGTGTCCTTTTTTCCTGGCAACATTCTACTATTATCATCTCTTTCAAGGAACGAAATTATCTTCTTCTTCATGCCTTCATTTATCTTGTCAGATCTTATCTTACGTTGGCATTTCAGTTGTTTTCCACGTTATCGAGACATTAGCGTCTGGTTTACACCCATCTGCTTAGAAACTGTTTGCATAACGCGGTACTTTTTGTGTACATTGGCCACAGTCCTGCGCAGTAGACACTCACTCTGTTTTCTTCTTTCTTTCTCTACTTTCTTTGTATTATTGCATAATTGTTCGATTACTGCATTATGGGCTAATAATGCTTTTTGGACATATGGTGTCACTCTACATTTTTGCAGCATTTTAGTTTTTGATCGAGGAGTTGTTGGCGCTTCTTTGTCATTTACTTGTCTATAGTATCTTTTTTTCCACTTTTCTGCGAGTGCTGCTTTTGATTCAAGTTGATTGTTCAACTGTACTATCAACCTCTATGACTTGGCTCGAGCCGCCTTCACCTTCTTGCGTCCCCTTTGTTTTCATCCATCTGCAACAGGTAGTGAAGCTGGTGATTCGGGGGGTGATGGGAGCAAGGGGGGTTGTTTCTGTCAGTCTCGAAATTTCTGTGAGCCTTCCTTCCATCATTTCCGTTGGTGTCTTTGTTCCCGTGGTGTTCTTTCGCCTATTGGAACATAGTTGCGACGATGGCGATCCCTTTCTTTTGCTTTGTAAGCTTGAAGTCTGGCAGGATCATTGTGTATGCGTTCTCTGTACCGCCTAGCTCGTTCTGCTGCACTAAGCCCATGCTGGAATAAAGCTAGACCAGAACTCACATCAGAAAACGTTGTTCCGTTAAGATTTTTATTTTTTTTGGGGGGGGGGCGCAAATTTTGAGTGGTGCCCTCAAAATCCTAATTTTTGCTAATTGCCTATAAAGGCTTGACCAGCAATTTGAATTTATTTCCACCAGAATATGCCAAACTCTGCCAATCACATAAAATCTTGGGAAAAAAATAATTGCTTAACTTTGGTGTTAATATACAGGTAGGGCCTAGACGTACAAGTGTAATTAGTGTGGTTGCAGGTAAGGCTTACTTTTATGTGACAAAACTCATTGCAACATTCCAATGGAAAATTTGAGGTCCATAAACTGGCATGAACTGATGAAGATGATGGACAGTGTTAATCCTGGACAGTCTTAAATTTAACAATATTAAAATTAAATATGATTGAAATGTTGTAGGACACATACATAGTATTATCATCACACGATCTCCGGTATGCCTAAATATTGAGTAATTACCGTCACATCATTTCCATCACGCTAATGATATTTAGTAATTACCGTCACACCACCTCCGTCACCGATGTAATCCAGGTAAGTTGTGACATTAATTACGTGACGGCGGATTACGAAATTGTTGAACGTGGCCTGCTACAGTAAGCTTAAATAGAATGTGTGCGATTGTTACAGTGGAAAGCTTAAGATATACATGTAGTTATCGCAATGAAAACAAAATTTGAAAAATCATGCTAACATTTTCTTGATCAGAAACGTTCGGAGATTACGATGAATAAAGGTACGCACCCGTGCCAATTAAAAAAACAAAAGAATTTAGGATTATTTTACCAAGGAATTACCTACCGTTCATGTCTTGGCAGGTCCCAGCAACCGATCATGTGATCGCGTGTGAAATATTGACCTTTCACACTTGGTCTTTTTCTCCAGTCGTTTAAAACAATAGCCGTGACGGTGATTACGCCAAGTGAGGGACAGGAATTTTTTGACACAAAAATCAAAATAATTTTAATTTATCATGTGCAAATTATATTTTCAAGGTTTTTCCCATCTAACACGTGTTATTACACACAATTCGTGGTGTTTTTTATTTTTCCAAATTGTTCTCCACAATATTACAACATAGTCTACTTTACACATGCGTGATCGGGACATTGCTTTTTAGGGGGTTGAAATATTTTGAAAGTAATTTTTTTCGAAAACAAACAATTATTTTCATATTTTGAAATATGTGGAAGTGTTATTTTTCATCAACTGGGGAAAATGAATTCAAATAACAGTTCCCGTCAGACGTGACGACTTCCGAAATTTGCGGGACAAAACTTACCAACTTATCAGAAATTGACCCAACTACCTCTTGCTTGGAATTTGATTCGAATTACATCATTGGTTAATTTATCTAGAGGGTGTGCTTTGCTTTTGAGGAAGTCTTTGAAGAGGCAATCTAATCTGTGGTGGGAGTTACTAGCTGCTGTACATGGGTTTGATCAAAGCCACATCCTTTTTGTTTCCCAGGGAAGATTGGTAATTTCATCTTCATGGTCATTTTTAGCATATTTGGCACTACTGAGTAGAATTGGTCTGTCCTTGAATTCATGTTGGCCATATGGGTATTTGTCTGGGTGGACCATTTCTTCAAATGTTTTCAAATGGAAGGGGTTGTTGTTTTCTCCATGGGTTACAGAGTAGGTGAAGTCGCCTTGTTCAGGTTCTTCTGGATATAGACACACCTATTAAATAGAACATTTTTATAAAAGCTTTATCAAACATTTGCTATAAGGCCATGTTTGTTCTCAGCTGTTTTTACAGGATTTTACAAGAGTTGTTTAGTGGTTTTCACCATGTTATTGCCAAGTATGATTGTTTGTTTGAACACGATTTAGCATTGGTACCCTATGTCAGTCACGGCTGAACTTTATTTCTAGAGACATTGCTCACATCAGATGCAAAGTCTTGAAAACCTTAATACTGCCGCCAATGGGAATCTTGACCTACCCTCCTTCAAACAAGTCCACCTTTTTGCTTGGACTAGCGAGTCATCTCCTTATACATGGAAACAAGTAGGCCAAAATAATTCGTTCAAAAAAGCAAGGGAACGATTGACAATATCACATATTATAACCGGCAGAATAGCAAATGATTTGGAGGGTGGTTCAATACTCTCTGACAACTGCATTAAAGGCAGACTATGAAATTTTTGTGCACCCTTGTCAGGAAATCTAAAACAAATCCTTTTTTTTGCAAATAAATAATGCTTATCCATATACATGTACTAATCACTGTGAAATAACTACGCACAAATCGAAGTCCTTCATATAGAAAAATCACAATTTTATTATAAAATAATGGAGCCAGAATTTTCATTTATACACAGTATCATACATGTATGTCACTGCTATATACTGTGCATAAATGTGTACTGTGTAAAATCTGATTCATCTCTAACTTTGGAATTAAGCATTTTATTTTAGATGACTATTTTAGTTCTAGATGACTTTAAATACTACACAAAAAATATACATATTTCAAAATCTCAGAGTCCGCCTTTAAAGGATGATTCATCTTGACTGTTTTAGGGTTTTCTTTTTCATATACAAACTTACATCACTGATCATTAATCTTTACCTTTCAAAACACCTAGTCACCATCTTCTGCTTCTTTCTGCTGTTTTTTCAAGAATCTGTTTGCTGAATCCATGCTCTGGACACACTATCATTCCATGCACCTTTCCTTTCTATCAGGGCACATGGAATTAACCTAAACACGTCCTCCTCAATAACATTCGCCGCGTGTCGAATGGCAACTTACCCATCTTACCCCTGCAATTACAATTAAGTCATTCTTGTGTAGAGAACAGCTTCTTCATCAGGTGACCGCATATTTTTGGCCTACCATCTTTAACCAGCAGCATGCACTCATTTACCAATTCTTGACTGGTGGAGAACTTCACTGGATTGCCGAAGTCGTCCCTTTCCAGCACTTCCAAAAGGGTGCCATTGTTGGCATTAGTTGGAGTAGGAAGAGTTGCATGCGCAGTCGGGCACAGCCAGCTGATGTAATCCAAACTCGAAACATGTGTGCTCAATTGCATTACCAACTCCTCCAACTCTTGCACCTTGCTCTCTAGGCATGCACAGCCAGGACACATGCCCCACTGACAATGGTATCAATGCATTAATGAAGCACATCAAACATAGCCAAAATGCAAAAACAAAATTCCTTACCTTCAAATTCTTTCAACATCTGTTATCACATTGCCTGAGCATTTGTATTCCATCACTTTTGTTTTAAATAGCTGACCAGCCTTGTAATTGCATGTTTTGGACCTTGGTATAAACTTGCATTAAAGCATCAACATATTGAACAAGTTCCACTGTCTTTCATTTCTGATGCTGACGGCAATGATTTTGCTGTTAACCGCCCTCGTGTAACTATATTTGTGGCATGTATTTCGAAGAGTCGATCAGCTCTTTTTGGGATTTATTGGTCAGAAATGTTTCCAGGTTTTCTGCATTTCGTTAAAAAAGAGAACCAAATAAATGTATCTTTTGAAATTGCTTGAATAATTTGTTATTGGAGAATAATGAAGTCCTCTGAAATAGTAGTATACAAACTAAAAAAAGAAGGGAAGAGGAGAGACAAGCTCCCACTTCAAAACGGGTTAAGATATCAGCACAAAACTTTACAGATGGGGTTTTCAGGTGAAGGCCATTCTATCAAGATGAAAAATAAAGACTTAAATTGGATCACCCCCCTTTAATCAAGTAATTAAAAAAAACACCAGAAAAAGTATTAGGGCCTAAACATTCTGAATTTGAGTTCTGGGTCTATTTCATTGATGTTTTTCATTTGCCAATTTGTACTTCTGTGTTATGTTATCGTTGAGGATCTTGTCATAGTCTTTGAATTCATTTTGTATATGTTTCTTGTTTTGTCCACTTTCACAAAGCCTTTCTCCAAGGAGTTTATTTACTTACATCATTCTTGAGTTGAGACTGGAACATGTTGTCTTTGTCCAGAAATTCGATGTCTTCTACCATGTCAAGGAGGTCTTTCTCAAACTCTGCCATCTCTTAAATTTGTGGTAGTGAAAGCTTGGATTTGAAACCAAAGTATCCCTTGCTGTCGTCACTATCACTGCTGTTATCCTCTGCATCTCTGTTCTACTGAGGAAGAAATACGCCTTCCACCGCATTCTTTTGATGACGCTTTACACTTTCTCCAGTAACACCATCAGGTACTCCCTGTGCGAAGGGGTCGGGATGTTTTTATCTGAATATAAAAATAGTGTTGTAGTCTTTGGCTAGTGATGATGAGAGTGCTCTACCAATAGCGGGAACAATAGTACAATTAATATACTATCAACACAGTCAAAAAAAGAGCTCGATACTGCTGTAACGACAGTAGAGTAGCAAAATATACCACTAAGTTTATTGCATTGCTACTTTGAGTTTCACGTCCGAATTACTGGACGATCATCAGGCAAATGATGCAAGTTATTCAGATGGCGCTTTCTTTTTCGCACGATTATGCACCTTGTTGTTATGGCGACACCTGCTCAAGAAAACCGGATTACAAATGTTATGAGTCTCCTTATTACCAAGTTATATTTTAATACTACTGCTGCTGTTACCAATAACAATAATGACAATGATGTGATTTGAGTATTGTTAACACATGTAAGACATTGCTTACCATTCTCATCTGCATATTCATCATTGAAGTTGCTCTTCCTAACTGTAGGCGAAAATGTAAAAAAAAATTCTATACTACATTTACAGGATGCCTGCCTGGATGGATGTCCTCATAGAACATTAGATTCATTAATCCATAGTTGATAAAACATGGTGAGGTCATGTGTTGCATACTGTGATTATATGAGATTTTGACCATCAAAGCCAGGGCTGGAAAAAATGCCAAATTTCCCTCCAAGATTTCAATTCCCTTTAATTCTCATTTATCTCTTTAGTTAAATGTCAAAAATTTCCCTCCAAATATCAAAATTTCTTGGTAATGTGATTCCCAAAGTACCACTTTTAACTGCATTAAAGTAATAATAGCACATTTTTTGGAAGAGTCCGTTCCCAATTGCATACTTTAAAAATCAGTTCGGAGAACCTGCATTCGCCAAAAATCAGAGCTCAAGCCCTTATGTCCGGCTATTCATGCCGCACATTCCTACCCAAAACAAAGTTGAATGCCCATGATTGTGAAGGTTGGACTATGCAAAACAAAACTTGATAGAGGTTTTGGGTGAAGCTCCAGAAGCTGAGAGAAATCTCGCTGTTAAAATGTATTTTGTGCCACTTTTGGCAGCATGATTTTTTCACAATTTTGGTTTGCATTCATTCTTAATACCCAACTGCCCAGTGCTGGAAAAAATAATTGTAACAGAAATGCAACCCATTCTTATACCAATTTTCAAGAAAAGAGGACCAATCAATATACCAGGAGCTGAAAATGATACCCTTCTTGGCTGCTCAACCCTGACCCATACCCCCTTTTCCACTAAGACACCCTTTTCACGAAGACCCTCTCCCCGATTTTCAGTAAGGTCCAAGGGATTCTGAATCAAAATATAGTCGGCATATGTGACTAGGTGATACATAAATAGTTCATATTATGTTTAAAGGGACACCGGCATATTTTGCACACTCAAATATCCGCGCTGACATCACTGGCTGGAGGTATGGATGGCGCATGTAGTAGATGTGGGGTATACAAGGGGGAGAAAAATGATATTTTTGGATCATTTTGTCCTCACTCATTATTTGATGTATCTTGATCCCCTGAGCATTTTGACACCAATTTTGTCAAAAATCGGTCAAAAACATGAGGTGCCGCCAAAAATGGCCATTAAAGGAGGGGGGTCTGAAAATTCATAAATTTGGTCACTTACTGTATTATATATGACATTTTATCATTTGTGGCTAAACATTGTATTTGGGTCAAAGAAATCCATTTGTAAGTGTTCCAGCAGTGTCAGATCTATCGCTTTGGTAAAAATGGCGATTTTGGTCAAATCAGCTGTGAGGGTGACTATTGCCATTAAGGTAGGTGCTCTTTGCTGAATGCAAATCATTGTCCTAAGGTAATAATTGATATCCAACGCAAAAATTGAGCTCTTTAAAGTAAACGGTTTTGCTGTGGCAAACAGTTAAGTGACAGGAGGAGAATTATTTAGGATCTGAAATTTCTCTCAAATGCACAGGATCGATTGTAGACCACCTACCAAGAACGTTTCGAAGGTTATATTGGACCACCAGCACAAACAAAACAGCAAAACCTTGTTTTGAACTTTGCCTGCTATAGTAATCGTCCCCCATAGAATACTATGCTTTGACTTTCTGTAGTGCCCCGCCAGAGAGATAATCACATATCAAATTATGACATAAAGACGTGTATTCGGCTTATTCACTTCAGGTGTGATCTAATACTTTGGAAAGCATTCCAAATCTGTATGGCGGTTAATTTTCGCGAGGTTTTTATTTTACGCCCAGCTTTTTTCGCGAGCTGTCTTGAGGCCGCGAAATTAAAAACCATGCGAAAATATCCATCACTATTTATGCGTGTCAGTAATATCATCGCTTGTGGCGGCTAGCACTTGCAAATTTCATGTGCATGTCAGTTTACATTACAGTGTGGGAATATCAATGTCATGACTAGCGTGTTTACATAAAGAACTGATTTACTGGAGTCGAAGTACTGTGCTAGTAGTGTCATTATACATTATAAAAATATAATTGAACAAGAATCAATGCCAGAAGTATATTTTAATGTGTAGAAGAACAGCAATCCAAGTTTTATTTTCACATTCAATCGGAACTGTGATCAACTCAAAGTTAAAACACGTACACTGTGTGTGGGCGTGTCAATCATGCAATATTATCTGTTTATGTTTTGCACTCGCACTTAACAATGTTTACAGCTAATGTTCTTGTATTAAAATTCCAAGATTTTTTTAAACAAGAACTTGATGAAGCGCAATTTGCGCTACCAGTACTCCTTAAATACCAAAGTAAAATGGCAATTATAAACCACCATTGATCAATCGGAACTGGAATCATATTCAATATGTTTTTTCGGGGTTACATTTTGCACTCGCGCTTTACAGTAAAAACAATGCAGTCAATGCTCACATGTTTTAAAGTTTAACAATGAAAAACAAAATGCGCTACAAACAGTATGATGAAAGCATACTGGTAAATGCCAGTAAGACAATTGATGGTCCGTAGTTTATCAGAGATCACACTTCAATCACAATCACTGTCTTCCATATCTGGCACTGCCTCTGTTCTGTAGCGGTTCACCGCAGCGCTAATGCCCGTCTTCACGAATCCTTGCACAATAATTTCCTTCTCTCGCTGAAGCTTGTCGTGGACATTTATGAGCCATTTTCCATGTACTGGTTTCAAAGTGGATGTACGGAGATCTACTTGACTGGCAATTTGTTCAATGTCTACCCCGTCATCTATCGCACTGCTTACCTGACTAGCATACCAGGTGCAGAACTCCTGCTTGAGTTCTTGCTTATACCGCGCGTTCACCATGGCATCAAGTGGCTGTAAATAGTCCGTGCAGCATGCGGGTACAAACACAACGGAGCAGCCGGCTTCACAGATATGTTCCATAACATGCTCAGTACTGTGTGCCTTGTACACATCAAATATCAGAAGTGAAGGTGCATCATCCGGTAATCCAAGCCTCTGTTTTGTCGCAGATATATATGGAAATACTATCTTGTCCAAGAATCTGATCATGCTCTCGCTATTACTCCAATGAGTATCGGTGTGATAAATATCCCAATCCGCTGGCCACTCAATACTGGGATGACAGCGGTCAGTTTTTCCGCCGTAAAGAATTTGAGGCAGAAGAAGTTCCCCGCTCATTGTACATGTGAGTAGTGCTGTAATCTGTCGTTTGTCGTCCATTCCTTTAATTTCAACTGGTTGTGATCCTTTAGTTGTCATAGTCCAGTTACCAGCCGGAATCATTTCCACACCCGTCTGATCCCAATTCAGTATCAACTCATCTGGAATTCCCGAAATTCGCCGTCCAATTCTCCGCCAGAATTTGCCACTAATTTGTTCTAAGTCCGCTGGTGCCTTTTTTACACCCTTGGTGCCCTTCCTTTTAGTAAAGTTCATCCTTTGTAACACTGACTTAGCCCAGGTACTGGTCAATGTTAGTGTTCCGCCATACTTTGCAAGTACCGGGGGACGCTCATTTTTCAAAAGTCCTTCTGCACCGGCGATAACAATGGATGATGAAACAACACCGCCAGCTCTTTGCAACCCGGAGACATAGCGCTGAACTTTAGTGTCCAACTCATTGCCCAGTAATAACGGTCGTCCTTGCTGCTGTTTAGGAAGTTCTTGGATATCTACAGCTTGTGGATTGGCACGAAGTTCAGCAAGGTATGACTTCTTCATACCGCGAACGGTGCTTTCGTTCAACTTCTTGCCAAGTTCACCGGTAAACTTTCTGCACGCGGAAGCAACACCATTGGTCGCTGCATAGCGTCCTATCTTGGCCCGCATTTCAGAAGGGTAAACTCCATATGGTCCATGGGGTTTTGGCTGTTGTTTGTTCAGCACAGAAGCTGCAACTGCCTCATTTGCTGCGCGAACTGTACTGGGTTCCAGTCCAAGCGAAGGGTCCACAGGATTGGGTAAATTTGGTCCACTATCATTCTTTGGTTTAAAGTATCGCAGCATGATGAACTTTTAGATTTTACTAAAAAATGGCAGACTGGTATTTCATACACGTGTAGCCCAATGCTGTACATCTGTAATCAGGTCGCATTGCTCATTAGCATAATACATGGCCACTTCTAAGAATCCGATAAGCAAGCCCCACGCCGGGCCCCACGATGTCGCGCAAAAACAAGTGCAAGTGACATCGTAAATTATATCAGTCTATACATTTATGTGGATGCTACTATGAGTACTTTAAGATGTATACTAGTGCAAAAATTTGTAATTTTAATATTGAAAATGAGTCTAGCGATATACTGACAATTTTTGGTGATTTATCTGTACAGTAAAGAAAATGATTACCGCGAAATTAAAAACTCATGAATACACTTTGAAGTACCAGAACCGCGAAAAATTAATCCCACAAAAATATTCCGCTATACAGTATGCAAAAAACCCGGGTTCGAAAAAAAATTGGGGGCGCTTCTTTCTGGAATCTCCTCAAGTCTCTTTAATAGGAATGCATCATTACACAATTTGTGCCATAGGGTTGTGTGTAGGTCAACAAACTTTTGCACCCTATATTTTCAATAGAGACATTGCCAAATTATAAAAAATGGCACCGTGACCAAACAAAAAAGAGCTATGTGCTGAAAATTTATGAATATACTTTAATACGGCTTATCTTCAATTCCACTTAGAAAAATATCTAAAAATCAGTAAGGTTAGGGCGTGGCCGGCAAAGCTTAATTTTACGTAAAATGGCTAATATTATGAAAACGAAAAATCAAACCTGACGAAATTCATCAAAATGAATTCCTTGACCTCAAAAACATAAAAATTAACCCTAACATTGCTAAAATATGGCACATAATTCCAGTAATTGACAAATTTATCATTTTCAGACCCCCCTCAGACCCCCCTCCCTTAAATGGCGTTTTTGGGCGGCACCTTCTCATTTTTTGGGCGATTTTGACAAAATTGGTGTCAAAATGCTCAGGGGATCAAGCTACATCAAGTAAGAGTGAGGACAAAATGATCTTAAACATTTTATAGCCCACCCCTAATATAAGGCTCTCAATTTAGTGTTATGTAATTCAAACTATTAAAACAATTTTCTTTTTCAAACTAAAAAAGCTGAGGAAAGGCTCAAAAAGAAAAAGACTAAACTGGTTTGGACATGAAACTAAGACTCTTGGAGGTAAACTCTAATGCAATTCTAAACTTATCAATTTCAGCAGAAAGGAGTTTTATATTTTGCTAGAAATAATGCCTGTATCCCTTTAACACCTCTTATGTACACAAAGGCAGCATTTTTTTAATACCGCCACATGTTTTGATCAAAGATCTCGATCACTTGGGCACAGTAGTGTTAAAAAAGTACAAATAAACTAAAAGCCAAACACCAACAAAACTAAAACAGTCAAACATTTTGTCCACATACCAACTATGAATGCAGTGCGCTTCATAAACGACTATTGCAACAAGTCTATCTTTGAGCATACTGAGCATTTTCCTGAAACTGGCTAGGGCAAGCTCAGGAGAAATGAAGACAACCTGCCAAGCAGCATCTAATACTTTTTTAAGCACACCTCTGTCTTTTTGGGTCGATCTGTAGCCTTTGTAGCTCAGCAACCTGGTTCTCCATTAGAGCCAGTAGAGGAGAAACAACTACAATCATTGATGGATTGCTGAACTCGTGGAGATGATTGTATATCGAAGGCAATAATGCATAGCACAATGTTTTGCCTGCCCCTGGTTTTTACAATTGAAATATAATTAAGGCACACTCAGTATAATTTTAAAAGGAGTCAGCATTTGTGACATAAGAGTCAGAAGTCATCTATCATTTTAATATTTTAAAATGTTCAGATTGTGTTGAAAAGTACACTATAGATTACCTGTTTGATTACCTGACCTTCTCTCTTTGTTGGGCTGTCATTGTGACCAGCTCTTGTAGTGATCTTGTGGCTGTCAATTTAGTAAATTGATGAAGTTGGGATCATTTTGCCAGACAATTTAATGTCTATTAATTCATGGAGATGGAAGCATTCTTTCCACAGTGATCCATGTAGCATATCCAAGGTGGGGTTGGTTTTTGAGCCGAGTTCATCATATATATTTTCTTGTCTTTTGAAAAGCGGGAGCTGATACAAATCACCAACTGCAGTAATGGTGATGTTACCAAATCTGGTGTCCATTTTTTTAAAATAAATTTCTTGGAGACTTCTGTCTCTGTATTGAGGGTGTTTTGCCCTATCATTGAAATTTCATCGATTATTACTACTTGTTCTAATTTGGTTCAAGTTTGCAAGGTGTTGGCTGTGTCAGCAGACAGATTGAGGTATTGCCCATTGGTATGTTTGAAATTGGTTAAGGAGAATGCTGAGTGCACTGTCATTCCTTGATGTTAAAAGCTGTTACACCAGTGGATGCTGTGCTTGTGTGGTGAACACCTTAAAAGTTTGATGGTGTCATTTTGTATCATGCAAATTACATTTCTTTTTTCCTACTCTCATGGACCTGTAAGCAATACCTGATATGGTTTAATTAGTGTATTTTTCTTGTGGCTGACAATAAAACACCATTTCATTTTGGGTATTTATTAATCTTTCCCTGGAGATGGCCAGCGCACACAAGTGTTGAAAAAAACCCATTTGTACTTAACACCTATAGATGATATCTATCGCTCTTCTACCAACCCAGTCTTGTGGCTCAGTTGGTTAGAGCGCCGCACTCGTAATACGGAGGTCGCCGGTTCGAATCCGGCCCAGTGCATATGGAGTACTAAGTAGTTAAAACTTCACCATTTCATTTTGTTTGGGTTGAGTAATCTCATATAAGTATTTTATTCTTCACATGACTGTTTTTGCTTTTTTTTTCCTCTTGGATTTCTGTCCAGGGTTATCTTGTAAGTGGATGTGTGATTGAGTATCATTTGGATCCATTGGGCGCTCATCACTTATACCCTCAGTGCTTGCAGCATGCTCTTCTTCTGCTGTAGTTGGTGCTATATTTTCCCAGGCAAGTTTCAGTTGGGCCGCCTGTTGAATGTCTGGGATCTCCCCTGTTGAAAGGTTTTTTCAATTGCCTTGAGGGACTCTTGTGCGCTGGTAACTGGACCTCATAATTCTGAGGCTTTTTGATCTGCTCCAGGCAACAAAGCATCAATGTTGACCTAATAGTACTCTGTTTTGGGTGTGTCCTGTTTTGGTTGAATTATGCTATCAGATTATTGCTTCATGTTTTCGCTTACATCTTTTTTCTCCCCAGGTTGTATTTTAGCATCAGTTACGAATTCTGGTTGAGGAGGTTCTTCTTGATCAAGGCTTAGTTCTTAGTTTGTTGTATAGTTCCCATTATTTTCTTATGGTTGTTTAGTGTATTTTGTGGCCTCATTTTCAAGGCACCTGTGTGGTCGTATCTGTCTATAAGGTCGGTCTCCAATGGTCCCAACTTAATCATGGCCTGACCGTACATTAGTTCATGGACACAATTTTTCTGCTGAAATGATAGATAAGGTGTGTAAATAATAATCTCCTGGGCCGGGTGCCGCCTTGGCATCCTTTGCTTTTGCAGAAATGATAATTATCTATTCAACCCTATAATTATCAAACGAGGAGTTCTAGATATACTATAAGACCCCATGACCAAGTGCATGGCAACTTGTAACATGAGTCTATCAAATTCAAAATGGAAGCCAAATCTAATAATTTTAAAATATGCCATATAAAACAGCAAATACCACGATAAAAAATAAACATGAAGTTCCTTAGATTATGTTGTTAGACACATAATGTATTTCTGATAATTTTAAATAGTTGAACATGACCAATCAACATGGCAGCTAAAAACGTGAATATCTTCAAAAATCTTGAACTTGACACAAAAATTTCTAAAATTCCTTCATTGTAAATAGATTGTCAATGTAAACAATCTGTTATTACCTATTCATAACCAACCAACGGATACCAGGTAATCCGATAAATAAAAATGGTCCAAATTATAAATTGACTGCAATATATGTGAAAGAATGTAATTCCATGGTATTTTTGACAAACTTTGAACTTTTCCACCATATTAGTTTTTAAAATTCGATTTTGGCTCCTTTAAAACCAATTGAAATGTATGTTTTTGTACTTGGTTAGGATCAAAGTACATTTCTAATTTCATTGACACATTGAGTTCGATTTGAAGCGGTAATACTTATAACTTTGTGCCAAGTAAATTTTTTTGAGATGTTCACGTTTTGGCTGCCATAATTGATTGACGCATGTTACAATTTTACAAGTTATCAAAATATGTTATATTGGTTAGCACATAACCTAAGTACTTCTCGTCAATTTTTATCGCAGGTATTGCTGTTATATGGCATATTTTAAAATTATTGGATTTGGCTTCCATTTTGAATTTGACGAAGTCTGCTTAATGTTTACAAGGGCCTACCTTTTTCATTGGATCGATATATATCTAGTACTCCATAGTTTGATAATATAGGGTTAATAGATATTAATCTTTATGGCCACGCCATCTTGGATTTCTCCAAAAATCTCAGGATGCACAGGTGGCACCCGTCAGATTCTTATTCTACAACATCCTAATCTATCCATACTCAACTTTACGGTCACATGAGGGTTCTATCTGACTATCTATCATGTTGGTGCAGAAACCCTCTTCATTTTCATCTTCCAGTTCTCTGATTTTACTCTTAGGTAGTAAGATTGAGACTTATTTTTCCTTTGGGTTGTTGTTGATGATACCACTGTCTGCTGGTTTGACGAAGGGGTGAGCCTAAACCTCAGTATGCAACATGTTCTCGATCTTCTCTGTTAGGAAAACTGATTCTGCTTTGTTGAGTTGTTGTCATATCATTGTTAGAACTTTCCTTTGCAGCTTGTGTTTAAGGATATCATTGTTTGTTTTTTTTCAGCCTTGAGTACATAAGATGCAACATACATGACAGCAGCATATGCATTGACAAATTGTAAATCATGATTTGCTTTCCATATTTTGAGAATGTATTGGTAGTAGGGGTTGATATTTCTTTTATTGGATTTCTTTGCATAATAATTGATTGCCCTCATTTGTTTAGCCAGAGATGCCATGTTTTGGTTGGTTGTGACTCGTGCTTTGGCGAGTAGTTCTTTTGTTGTGATGTCTGGAGGTGTAGTTTTATGTTCCATTGCATCTTTGACCGATTTTACTGTTTTTGTATTAGCTTTGATTATTTCTTCTCTGTTTCCATGATGTGTTCTTTGCTATTGTCGTTTTTGTTGCTGGTAGTGTTAAGTACTGCAGTGGAAGCGGCATCATCTTTCAGAGCAGCAGTGACATTGTAATTTTGTGACTAGACCATGTAATTCATGTGTTGGTTCTTGTAATTAACATGAAATGTGTTGATCTATGAAGCAAGTGACTTCATCCGCATAGCTAATTTTTGTTGCGTTTCATATCCATAGTAATGTGTGGGCACAGAACTACCTCTTGCTTGGAATTTGATTTGAATTACATGTTCAGTTAATTTACCTGTGTGCTTTGCTTTTGAGGAAGTCTTTGAAGAGGCAATCTAATCTCTGGTGGGAGTTACGAGTGGCTGTACATGGGTTCGATCAAAGCCACATCACTTTTGTTTCCCAGAGAAGATTGGTCATTTCATCTTCATGGTCATTTGTAGCATATTTGGCACTACTGAGTAGAATTGGTCTGTCATTGAATTCATGTTGGCCATATGTGTATTTGTCAGGATGGGCCATTTCTTCAAATGGAAGGAGCTGTTGTTTTCTCCAGGGGCTACAGAGTAGGTGAAGTCGCCTTGTTCAGGTTCTTCTGGATATAGACACTCCTATTAAATAGTACATTTTTTATAAAAGATTTATCAAACATTTGCTATAAGCCACCCAATAGTAGAGTTGTTTGTTCTTAGCTGTTTTTTACAGGATTTTACAATAATGGGAGTTGTTTTGTGGTTTTCACCATGTTACTGCCAAGTATGATTTGTTTGTTTGAAGACGATTTAGCAGTTCTTTAAACTATATACATTGGTACCCTATGTCAGTCACGGCTGAGCTTTATTTTTAGAGACATTGCTCACATCATATGCAAAGTCTTGAAAACCAGTACCTTAATGCTGCCGCCAATGGGAATCTTGACCCACCCTCCTTTAAACAAGTCCACCTTTTTGCTTGGACTAGCGAGTCATCTCCTTATGGATGGAAACAAGTAGGTCAAAAATCAAGCGAACGATTGACAATATCACATATTATAACCCGCAGAATAGCAAATGATTTGGAGGGTGGTTCAATACTCTCTTTGACAACTGTATTAAAGGCCGACTCTGAGATTTCCTGACAAGGGCGCACAAAATTTTCAAACAAATCCTTTTTTTGCATATAAATAATGCTTATCCATATACATGTACTAATCATTGTGAAATAACTAAGCACAAATTGAAGTCCTTCATATAGAAAAATCACAATTTTGTTATAAAATAATGGATCCAGAATTTTCATTTTACACGGTATCATACATGTATGTCAATGCTATAGATAAGATGACATGTGACGTCAACGCCGGGCAACAAACAAAGCACTGCCCGGCAGTTTGCGTGAGCACCTGCAGGGCTTGTGCTTTTAAAATTGATGCTCAATCACGCATGATAAGGCTATTGAATGCTGTAACTGTATGGGCATATTCTTCGCACCTCTAACATGTCAGTAGACCAGGTGCTAACTTGTGTTTGTAAACATTGATGTCAACTCATCTATATATATATACTGTGCATAAATGTGTACTGTGTAAAATCTGATTCATCTCTAACTTTGGAATTTTGCATTTTAGGCGACTATTATAGTTCTAGATGACTTTTTAAATACTACACAAAAAATAGACATATTTCAAAATCTCAGAGTCCTTCTTTAAAGGATGATTCATCTTGACTGTTTAGGTTTTCTTTTTCATATACAAACTTAAATCACAGATCATTAATCTTTACCTTTCAAAACACCTAGTCACCACTTCTGCTTCTTTCTGCTGTTTTTTCAAGAATCTGTTTGCTGAATCCATGCTCTGGACACACTCATTCCATGCACCTTTCCTTTCTATCAGGGCACATGGAATTAACCTAAACACGACCTCCTCAATAACATCCATTCGCCGCGTGTCGAATGGCAACTTGCCCATCTTACCCCTGCAATTACAATTAAGTCGTTCTTGTGTAGAGAACAGCTTCTTTATCAGGTGACAGCATATTTTTGGCCTACCATCTTTAACCAGCAGCATGCACTCATCTACCAATTCTTGACTGGCGGAGCACTTCACTGGATTGCCGAAGTCGTCCCTTTCCAGCACTTCCAAAAGGGTGCCAGTGATGTTGTTGGCGTTCGTTGAAGTAGGAACAGCTAGCTGTGCCTGACTGCGCATGCCATCCAAACTCGAAACACATGCGCTCAATTGCATTACCAACTCCTCCAACTCTTGCACCTTGCTCTCTAGGCATGCACATCCAGGACACATGCCCCACTGACCAGTGATATCAGAGGTTACCTATAGAGAAATAGCAATTACACATTTTAAAATGACTTGGAGGCAATCAGAATCAAGAATGACAGGCGCTGCTTGTGCCTGTTCCGATTTCGTATACTGGTTTGAAGTGTAGTTGGTATGTTGACTGCTGGTCCATGTGGTGTTCATCCTAATATTATTAAGGAACCATAACAAGAAATGTTATGACAGAAATCATCAAAAGTGGTTGACTACTTTAGCTCAGTGGTATAGGCAATGCTGTTGTAAGACAAAGGTCATTAATTCATGTGAAACCTACAATGCATATGGGCAGATCACTTAATCGATAGTAAAGTAAACATTTTCCTATTAAAGGTTTTGACCAAATTCATAGTCAGATATTTATTTAAGCATACCACCAAACATTTGATTACCATTTTTTCAGGTAAAGCAGCCCAGTTGTTTTGATAACAGAAACAGAAATGTGTACTTAAATGATTGGTCCACAAGACTTAATGTAGTTGACCACTTTGGGAGACATATTGTTTGTATTAAATACTTCTTGGACCCTAAATTTCACTGACATATACATGAACTCTTTGAAATATTCGGGGTAAAGAGGGGGAAAGGTAAAGGGAAGGTGAATTGTCAATTGTTACCTTCTTCATCTGTAAAATCCACACTTGAAACTGCACCAGAGGCCTGCTCAGCTGTTTGTTCTTTGTCTGAGGTTGAGACACTAGGCACTAAATAAGATAACCAAAAAAATAAAGTTACAAAGAAAGCAAATGACAGATGGAAGAAATAAAAGCAAAGTGGCAGTCACTCTCTGAGGAAGTAAAGAGGTAAAACTTGAGCAATATGGAAATGAGCAGCTAATCAGCCAAATGAGAACTATTGCATGGTTGAGACATTCAAGTGCAATATGAAATTGGTCAAATGGGAAAAGCCTTGTCCAAACAGGGCCAACATGGGCTGATAACTAGCATGTCTGCCTAATCTTGCTTGCAAATTTGATCTTCTCTGGAAGAAATTCATAATTTTGTATTTTCTGTCCATTAACGGACAGGAATTATAAAACAGTTGGCCCTATGGAACGCTGTGATACAAACATTTGCTCATAACATCAAAATGCACCGTCAGAATCAACTGAAATTTTGGAAATCACTGTTTCTTCAGGGACCAAGATGGCTGTTAAAATAGAAACAAAAATGAAAGTGCTCTCATCTCAAAATGCACCCAAATTATGAAATATAGAAGCGGGCTATGCAAAACCATCATATACTGACCATAAGTACAACTCAACATTTCTATGCATGCTTGTTTTGAACCTTCAGTACAAGGTGCCGTGAAATCCGTCTTCTGCTGCATGGTACATTTTTCTCCAGTAACACTGATGTACTGGATATATAGTGTTAGTCTGTGTTCTGCTGCTGCTGGCTCCTTGTCTTCTAGGCTCTTGGCCACACCAATGTCAGTGATACGCTTTAGGAAGTGTGGATGTGTGGCAAACAGAATACTGGGCACAGCATTCAGGACCTCTTTCCCTGTAACCTGAGAGAAACTGCGTTTTCTGAGAGTAGTTAAAGCAGTCTTCAGTATAATGACCATCATAAACATAACACAAAATCGTGTTCTTCTTGTCGAAATTCTTTCTGGAATCGTCACAGTCAAGAAATTTCCATTTTCTTCGCACATCTTTGTCTTTCATATTCTTCACACTGTACACAGCATATTATTCATTACTAGCATTATTTGTGCTGTTTGTACAATTTCTGACAGTGCAACACTTTCCTCCCTTGCCTTTCCCACATTTCCTTTGTTTCACTGGCATGGCAGCATAATAATAATAATTCACGAATTACAAAAGAAAAGCTGATATTTTGGTGCAAAAAATTAAAGATTTATGTTCAACAAAAGGGAAAGTTCATCAATACCTTTCACTTTATGATTCCTGGTATTTTTAGTTTTTTTAACATAAACACATGGGCTTTGCATGTGAGCTTTAAAGAGACCCTGTACAACATTTGAAAAATAGTGCCCCTCACAATGTTTCAAATTGATATTTTTGCATGGTTGGGTACAGCTTTTATATACATTAGCGCCCTCAAGCCTTAATGATTAAAACCAAATTGGCACTCTTAAGGCTAATGAAAGTATATTCCCAGTTTCCCGTTTTCATTTTTTTTTTCATGACTGAGTGGGGAATGTTTCATTATCATTTATTTTCAGATTTTCATTATTGATCGCCAAGTTATCTGCAGTATGCTTGTTTTGAGGCACGAAACACATACTTATGCCCCTGCTTATTTAAAAAACTTTGGTACACATAGAATGCTTTGAATAAAGCACTTCTTTAGAAATGTTTTTTGCATACACGCAAGTTTATTCTCTTGAAACAATTTTTGGCCAACACATACATTACATGCAACAAAGGGAAAGGCAGGTGGGGGTAAGCCACCATGTTGTCTCTGGAGTTACTGTCACATAGAACGGTACTATGGCTTCTTCTTTTTGTGCACAAATCTTCATAGTCTATATACAAATGTCGAGGCACAATCAATAGAAATAACCACTTATATTCAGGGTGCATAGAGTTGTTTTGTGTTTCTTGAACAAAATAAATTAAGCACCATATATTGTCCTTTGGAAACATAAAATAGAATAAACTTTATGCTCTTGCATTTTAAAATCTTTACCAACTTAGAACACAAAACACCCGTTCCTGAGCGTATCTTTGGTCCCCCTCTTTACCACAACATAGTCTAAACACAACAGTGTCTGAGCACACCTTGGTACAAACTTTCAACTTTTATACAGTTACATAGAAGTTTTGTTTGTTTTTTTTTAAACAAATGAAAGCAACCATAATTGTCTTTGAAAGTGTAAAACTAAAATAAAATGTGCGTTTCCTTTCGTACACACAAATCTTTGCCCTACTTGATAGTCCTAAAAGTGTCTAGCATTTTAAATCTTTACCTTAGACACAACCAAAGGGGTGAGACGCATTCAAAACCAGCCGTTCCGTGCTGGGCGCTGTCATTTTGAATATTGCAATGCAAACAAAACGTAATAATTAATCATTTTGGTTGTGTGTGCTTGTATTATAAACACACATAATGTCAATTCGATACAAACATCCGCCAAAATAATCAGTTGTTGGATTTGTGGTGCTATTGGTTTTAAATTTTGTCCTACCCATGGCCACACATACGAATGAAATGACACATCTGTAGTCTTGTGTAATAAACAAACCGAAAACCCCCCTCAAGAATACATCGTTTCACCTAAGCGCGCATTGCATTATGAGAAAAAGAGATCTGAGCACAATTATCCCCGTACACTATTATTACACACCTGGCCACCTCTACAAATACATTACTTTTGTATCACTACTGATTAGTGTATATGCAAAGCGGCACCCACTAGTGGAAGAAGCGGAGGCAGAGCCATTTGCTTTCTACTTTCTATTGTTGGTACTCTATGTTTTCTTTCTTTGTGGTCGGCAAAACATATGCGAGAACGGTGAATTTCTAAAGATTACGTAGCGTTTTTGCCTCTCTATCTATATAGAACCTCTTTTGACACAACCATTTCGGAGCAACACATCTTTGGTCACAATCAGTCTTTAAATACAACTATAGTGTACACAACAAGTGTCTGAGCACACCTTAGGGTACAACCTGAACATCTGTGCAGCATCTTAACAATGTCATTAAACAGTTTGTCCTTGTTGGGGTATTTACCATCAGCTGGTTTTAGTGGTGGAATGTGGCAGGCTGGGGTACATGCAACGCCTTTCATCATGATATCAAAGTCATCGGGGCCGGTTGCAGAGGCGAGCTGGTAGTTGGGACAGTCACTGGACTTGGTTCCAATGACCATGGCCTGACTCTTGGTGATGGACTTTACCTTTACCACCGAACCCCTCAAATTGTTGATGTATTTTTCCAAAAACTCCCAGCACACACTCCACGAACACTTTAGTATGTTGTTTCGTTTGCCATGGCAAAAAAAAAAAGATTTTGTGTTTGCCTACTGTGCCTCCCCACCTTAACACAATTTACACATTACAATTCCAAAGCCCCCAACAGCTTGAGCTTTCCAGAGCTTCAACTAGATCCTAGTCCCTTGATGAGCAAGACATGGAATGACTGCCCTGAATCGGCTGTCACAATCGTCCAGGGAAGGAATAACCTTCCTCCTCTCTAATTCACTTGCCTTCACGAAAAAAAAAAAAAAAAACACATGGACAAATTAACGAAAATGACAGGTATAGAACGTACACAAGGTGGTGCTTGATTTATTTCATAGCAGGGTAACATGCTAAAACACAAATTACACAAGAATTTCGCAAATATCATGTATTTATCTAAATGTAAATTTATTTTTCAATATATATTTATAAACCTTGACAGTAAATTTCCCTATATCATTTATTTTGAAACGTGCAAATATAGCGCTTTACCCAGTGCACGTAGAAATTCCCATTTCAACCGAGTCTAGCCTTTACTAAAGGCTGTAGTGTAAACTTCGTCAATTGACTTGTTTGAAGTCAGCCGTCGGAGAATACTTAACCTAGTCTCGAGTCAATGCGCTGATGTGGTATATATCCATTTAAATCATAGTTCACGCAGCATTTTCAAAGACTTATGGTGGTACATGTGTCGAAAAAGTGCGCCCCCTAGAGCGCTCCCGAAAAAAGGAGCGCTCACAGGAGCGCTCACGGGAGGAGCGCTCCATGCCGCATTATTGCGCTCTTGCCGTGTTTTTTGTAGCCTACGTTCTTAGTCCAAATTTCCGCACTTTTATTTATTTTCAGCCCGTTTTGGGGCTATTTAGCCCAATTTCATGCGATTTTCAGGCTTTTCAGGTTTTTTCCTTCAGGCCTACTTACATCCCTGGAATTGCCAAGCTCCATTTTACTTTTTCTTTTTATGAGAAAAAGTATAAAAATGTCACAAAAGCCTGCAGAATGGTGGCGAATAAACTTAACTTTGTCGTTGAAATTCATACCCTAAACGTTGACTTGTACTGCTGAAAAGTATACCCTTTGTTTCAAAATTGCATGAAATTGCTATCCTAAACGCGGTCCACGACGATGCGCAAAAAAGTACCCTTTCCCGCGTTTTTTGCTCACGGATGACAACATGTTTAACTAAAGTGGACTCCCCGGGGGAACACCTCACGCTTTGTTAATCCAGTAAAACATGTGATTTCACTATTAGTGAATATGTCTGCCTTCAACTGCCACGAGTAATTCAGGAGCATGTTGCATTGTTTTACCCTTGCTTCTTCCCCATTATTCAATGGTATGACCCCTTCATAGGAAATTGAAACATTGGCTGCTGAACAACATTGAAGAGGGAAAGGGTGGAAGTATTTAAACCTGAATGCACTTAAGTGTTCCAAGACTTTTAGCCAGGATTGTCTCAGTAAATTGTAAAATTTTACATCTAATTTCAAACTTTTTGCCCATAAGTCGAAAACTCTTAAAGGAAATAGCACCAAAATTGTTGTGAATACTAATGAAGTGATGCGCTATGTCTTGAATAAACCATGTCATATGGGGAATCCTTCTTTTTTTTTTCTATTTTTTTTTTTTTTTTTTACTTTTTCAGATCAAGTTATGACATACAGACCAGCATCGGTTTAATGCGCTGTACATTTCCTATTCTATATCGTTTATTAGGTTGGAAAGTTTTGTAAAGTTATGAAAATACCAATTGACGACAAAAATGCCTGCATTAAGAACAATACTTTACAGGCGTTATGCATTCTGTGATATGCAATCTCCAATTTTGTGTGAATGTTTAGTTTTAAACTCCCGACGAGCGCTACAATATCATGTGTACATATCATCCTGCTCTGTTAAACACAAAAAGTCTTATATTTAGTTGTTTTTAATGACTGGTACATTGTGGTAAACCTTACCTAGTACATGTGTATAATATAGACGGGTTAGAAGCCAGAAGGTCCTATCTGCATTGCGCCATTTTGAGAAAATCAACTTTGAAAAATTTTTAGCTGTTTTGCAATTACTTATAGAGAGATCTGGATGAGACTTACTGATGAGAACCATACTTAATACTGGCAAATTAGTTATGAGTATGTTGAATACTTATTTGAGGTGAGACCATGCACATTATTTCTTTTGTTCATCATGCATTCGCATGTGGCAGGATAGGACCTTAATAACCCACTAATCACTAGTATGGTTTTACTTGGTGGTAGATGTTTAGAGCCAGAAGGTCCTATTGCATAGTCAGTGACACAATCTGAACCATTGGTCATTTACCAGTGGGACCTTTTGGCTCTAAACGAAAGTGGCAAAATTGCAGAGATGGGTTCATACCAGTTTTTGTGATATCAAGCTACACTCGTTGTGGAGTATTTAGTAGGTACTACCAAGTTATTCTCGTGTTGTGAGGGATCATTTGATACCCAAAACCTCATTTGGCCCCAAAATGCAGATGGACCTTCTGGCTCCAAGCCTTCGATATGCACACTGTCCACTCAAAATGACAAATGGTTATCATGGCTCAAATGGATAAGGTGTTAGACGCAAACATGAAGATGCTAGGTTCAAGTAAGTAGAACCAGTAAGTTTGCATTTCATTGCATCTCAAGCAATGAATTCTGTAACTTCTTCATCTTTGACTATTAACAATCATCAAACACTCGTCATGACAGTGTCCTGCTATTATGTAATTCATGATAGATTTGGTAGGCCTATAATAGACAGCTAAGTGCCGAAACAAATAAAAATAAGGGCTCTCTGTTTCTGTCTACAAAAAGTCAAGTAAGTATATTGCAAATGATAATCCAATAAAAATGTGTGATTCACTGTGAGTGAATGTTGGTCTTGTCTTCAAATGCCACCAGTAATTCAGGCGCATATGCATTGATTTTAACCCCTTCCCCGTCACTCAAATGTTGTGACCATGGGACCCCCTTAACAGGATGATGAAAATTGGCAGACTGAGCCAAATTGTACAAAGGGTAAATGGGGATGTAGTTCACTCAAATGCTCTTAAAGTGTTCAAGATTTTGGCAGGATTGTACGTCAAAAATTATATTGATGTAGTAACTTGTGAACCTCTGGGTTACAGGGTTCATACATGGGGCTGCAGATTTGATTCTGGCAAATGAGTCTGGCATGGGGACTTTAAATATTTACCGAGAATCGCATGATCATGCAATCCATATGCGAAAATTGATTGGAATTTTCACTGAAATTCTAACCAATAGATTTGAAACGTTTTAGGTGAAGATAAAACTCCAGTACATTATTTTTGGATAGGTTTCAAGGAGCTGGAATTTATTGTTATTTTTTGCTTGTAATCACAAAATGGGTATCAAGTCTCGTCCATGGACTTGCAAAAGTACCTAAACAAAGTAGTTAGGAGACTGAAAATTGCACCCCTAAACAAGTATAATGTAGTGGATTTTCCTACAGAAACTGTAAATGATGTAATCTAGACCTAAACAAGTTTTATACACAAGGCCTGCTTTGCCTGTTAGCACCGATTTGCATGTTGAGCGCCCTATTAGTGAAAATTTCGAAGAACAATGCCTTTTCACATATTTTAAAGTGTTTTATCACTGTGCAAGTTGTTGTTGTTTTTTTTGTTGATGAGTTCAGATGGCAACCAAGCAAGTAGGAATGCATACACATAGATACATGTCATACATATGGAGATTCTTGAAAGCTTTTAAAATTTTTTTGCAAACTGCCATTGGTCATTATCCATATTATATGAGATATAGAGGAACATTGTGATTCACAAATGTCTGCCTTGATTATGAACGGTACATGTGCAGGTGTGGTGATGATTTTGTGGTGTTAAAAAAATTGTAGGCGAAGATGTGAAGAAGGCAAAATGCATCAAAATTTCGTATTTATTTTGGTTTGCTGAAATACTCTAGGAAGAATATAATATGAAGAAGTCCTTAGGACTTATACAGTGGCCAATAAGTTTACATGTTTCACCTAGCTGTGTTCTCACGTGTGAATTCAAACCTGATTCATCTGTGCGGGTGATCGATGGAGCAAGGAAGACATTTTTCTTACCCGTTAGGTCAATGTTGTGAGTCAGACGTTTCAACGCAAACTTTGGGAACATGGCCTTTTTATATTGTTCGTTTAACCTCAATTTGAAATTCTTAAAATCTATGGCTGAATACTCCAAAATAAATGTTGAACACCAATGTACGTATTCTACAGTTCTTCCTCTTCAACCTCCAACGCTTTCATCGCAGCCCAGTCCATCAATCTATTTTGGCATGTACCTGCTCTATTACCACTCCAACAAAATAGTTCACAAGCAGGCTGGCCAAAGAACACCTCCTTTGGTGTGGAACACGGAGGATCAGCGGTACATCCACAGTGAATCACTTTATGTCCTTCTGGAAGTGTTGGTTAGAAAATCACTTGGCCACTGAGGTAAGGAACTTGTTTGGTTCGTCTTTAAGCCATCTATAGGTGCATGTATCCAAGGAGGAGTGGGTCCTATATATGTATATGATGCCTTTCACAATACATACTTGCACTATGGGAATGCTGGATTTCTCTGTGATGCTGCTGTAGTGGTGGCAAGGTCTTTACATTCAATGATGTTGATACTGGTCTTTTTGCCCCATTATTACAATCAGTTATAATATCCAACATCCGACATTGTCCCTTTGGCTTTGCTTATATAGCCGCTGCAACCAAATGCAGATAGATTCTGTAATGACGTCATCCTTCTGGGCCAACAATAGGCCATGCTTATCAAGTTTCAAAAGCACTTTAACTACATTGGCCTTTGCCATATCCTCCATGTGAGCTACGGTATCGCAACCAAAGCATGGCCTGTGAGCAGTTGTGGCACATATCTATGCCTCTTCTTCGCAGTTGCCCAAGGCTATCATGGTATGTTGGGAGGTGGTACCCTCCATCAAGAGTTGAAAAGTGAGGAAAAAAGTGAACAAAAATAAGAATGTTATAAAGTACAATAGCAAGATGAAAACATTGGTGTCATCACAGACTACTTTGATGAATGGTCACCTAAATGCGACTGTTGGGTTATGATAACATCAGCTATTATTTGTTTTGAGATCAGTACGCTGTATCACAAGCCCAGGCCTGTTGTCTTCATTGGATCCAGTGGATCGGTCACTATCAAGTGCTGTGGTTAGTTGTGGTAATTGGAGGCTTGTAGGCCCTTCACCTGGATCTAACACCAGTTGTTGACAAAATCAGGACCCAAATCTGAACTTGTCAGCAGTTTAACATTAAAGGAAGACCTCTGAGGTGGCGAGGGGGTATTTGGAATGAGAGGACTAACCAGCACGACCACTTCTAGTACCACCCTGATACTGTAATCATAGAAAAGGTCGAATAACGCTACACATCTGTTTGACTCAATTTGCCTGTGATGTATTTGGGGGAGCATTGACAAAGTCCTGTAATTTGGCCTGTTTGAGGGAGCATGCATCCAACAGGAATGTAGTTACTACCCATCAGCGGATCAGCTGCATCAAAGAAATGTGATACACCGATGTTTCATCTTGCTAAATTGTACTTCTGCATTCTCAGTAAGCCCATTTGTATCTCTTGATGGAGGGTACAAGCTCCCAGCATACCATTATAGACATTGAGCAAAAATGCCAAGTAGAATGCTGAGATAGTGCACCAAATGCTCGCAGCTCTTGCTTTGGTCCGATTGCGATACATAGCTCACATGAGGGGGATTGACAAAGCCAAAGGTAGGAAAGGAAAGTGCTTTTCAAAGGCTTTAAACTTGATTAAATTGGAACAGAAGCTACGGTATGTGTTTGCACCACTAATTATGTATTGAACGTTCGATTATGATGCATGGTTTTCAAAAGGGACAAAAAGAAAAAGACAGGTATAAACACCAACTACAGAAGCATTCACAGAGAATGTCAAGAAATGCCCATTTACAAGTATGTATTTGGAAGGCATCATTAGATGGAACCACCCCTCTTGGAGTCCAGCATTATGGAGGGCTAAAAGACGAACCAAAGTCCCGTACGGCTGTGACAAGTGGTGTTCCACCAGCACTTCCAGAAGTTCATAAACCATGTAAAACTGTTCCACTGTGGCTGTACAGCTGATTATGGTTTGTGTTGCACAAGGGAAACTGCGGATGTCTTCGGCCCCAGCGTTAGCATTTTGTGAGTGTAATAGGACAGGTAACTGCCAAAAATAAGCGGACAAGATAGATAAATCAGGTAAGCGCTCCACTCCAGTGGATTGGCTATCCTGCGTTTAGGCGTGCGTTCGAGCCTGTGAGATTCAGCTATCTTGTTAAGTTCCCTGGACAAAAAATTAACCGCTTAGTTGTTCCGATTTACCCATGAGATAATTTGGGAAGCTGGTCCGGCTGCGATGGTTATAAATCTCGATGTATGTTTGCTGATACTGATAAGGGAAAGCGCTTGATATCGACTGCTGATCCTTGAAATGATTGCTAAATGGTTATGTATGGTTGGGCCACAGTGATCAGCGACCATTTGTGAAGCGTTTAGGAGGCAATAGCATAAGGCGATATATAAATCTCTGCTATTATTATTAAAATAGATGAACAAACCATGGCGGCGGTTGGGGGGTTGAAAGAGGGAAGAACCTGAAGGAATAAATGACAAGGATTCAAAATTTAATATTGAGTTATTCCCAGTCATAGATTTTTAACGATTTATTCAGATTGAGGTTCGGCATATTTCACTTAAGAACTTATATGTAAAGCCACGTTCCCAATGTGCAATTGAAACTCTGCTGATTTTACGCATTGAATACAACAGGTAAGGTAAATAGTCTACCTTTCTCCTTCAATCGCACACCATATGAGCCAGGTTTAAATTCACAGTGAGAACACAGCTAGTGAACTTGTGCACTTATTGGGACTGTACAAGTCCTACGGACAAAAGCCTTACCTTCATATGCCTTTGTCTTCATATTATATGTTATTCTAGTAGTATGATCGACGGCCAAGTTGGATTTATATCAGCAACCGTTTTTTTTTAAATAATTTCCATAGAAACAGAAGGGTTTCATGAAAGGTTTCTTTGCCCCTCAAAACCTACTCAAAAACCACAAAAAAAAGTATCATAGATGCTACTGAAGCTGAGATATAACTATTAGTATGTTGTGGTGGGCATTGTGTTGGCCAATTTGGCGGCCATCTTGGATTTCAATGTAAAGAAGGATTTCAGAGGTTAGATAATGACTGAAATTATTTCCTTGACCCCTAAAACCTAGCCAAAGCCACCAAGACTGACTTTATAGTAGCCCAGGGAGCTGATATATGGCCTACTATATGTCGTGGCGGCCATCTTGGATATTTCAAAATGCTCAAGGGTGCTGCAGTGGCATCATGTAGATCCTGAATCAGTAGGTCTTGAAGAGATAGAAACCATCAAAAAACATTGTGTGGAAGGTAAATCCGGGTTCTGTGGTTGGGCACCAGACTAAAAAGAACAGCTGTGTACACACATGCAATCTTTACAAGATTCAAGATGATTTTTTTGTTACACACTGTAAAATAGAGTTATGACATTTTGGAACCAAGCTCTTTATGTGCTGCCATCTTGTTTAACAGACACAAGAAGAATGGACAATACATGGTCAAGCTAGGAGTATCCCACCCAATCCACCAGTTATTCCAAGTGCCAATCTGTTTTTAAAAAAGTTGTAATCCCTACATGGTACAGGAAGGAAAATTTTGTTGGAACACGTGGCAAACTGCGGCAAAAAACTTGTACCGGCAATGTTCACTTCTCTCTCTTCCTCAATGTATAAATCCTACTTCAATGGGCTGAATTCCATGGGCCCCAACTGTTGGCAATGCTGTAATAGATTGGTGTAACAGCTCAAGCCCCACTCCTTCAACTTTCTCATCTGAATCAAATAAAAATCAACCAATGAGACATAAGTACACTGAAGATAAATTTAAAGTCGGAAACAAGTTAATAAATGTATTTTGCATTGAGGTTGAAGATGTTTACTCAGTAAAGGACATATCCTTGAGATCAATTTTCATACATTTGCCAAATCTGGTTCTCCAGTGTTATATAGCATATTCCTATTACAGATTAAATTTAAAGTCAGTGTTTTATTTTGTTCTGATTGCCATGACAACATGCTGCAGTATTTTATGTCAATTCATATGTGTTTTATACATTAGGTTGTTTGTACTTTTTGCAATGCATTTAACATCTATTATGAATATTTTTTCCCCTGCAGGAAAAGGTCACAAAAGAATGATTAAAATAAAAAAAAAAACCTACCCTCTACTTCTTGTATAAATGTTTTGAACCATTCGACTGCTTGCTCCCCTGCTTCAAGACGTTCCGGCTCACCATATTCAATTTTCTGCATATTATTACGCAAAACATCCCCAGTAAGCTGTACGGGCTTGCAGCATAGACAACTAGCCCCTCAATGTGGTCCTGTATCAGTCCAGTGACACCTGCATGGCATATACCACGCCTGAATCTATCAAATACATAATATGTAACCCTCACTAGCCAAATTGGTTAGCTGACTAAAAAAATTAGTCCATTGGTGTCCAGTACGACTAATGACCGTGTTAGTCATTGTTCTCCAACTAATAATTTGAATTTAGTCTGTCTTGCAGTACTATTTCCTATTTACTAGTCATGGTCCTAGTCCAGTCCCACATGACTAAGCATTTTAACTAGTCATCATGAATGACTAGTAATTTGACTATAAAATTTGACCGGTAATTTATGTGCTTAGTCCTTTGGTGTCACCGCGGACTAATTCAATTAGTCCTACCATTTTGAAGCTAGTCGGGGGAGCTGACTAGAACAAATGACTAATGTTGTAAACCTTTCAGAACATCTTGACTAATGAAGCTATATCATTGTCATCAATGTGCCACATGATTACAAGTTGCATGCAGGGAGAAAGGTGTAAGCACAACTTCTAAAAAAAGTAATTTAAGCTATACTTTTGGAATTTCATGTAAAGGACAATTTTTACCAAAAATGGCAATTTTTTTTCAATAAAAAAAAAAATATTGCTTTCCACCCAATTACCTTTAATTGATTATATCAAATCCCCTTTGGACAAAAACCCTGAAACATCAGGAAAAAAATAATTGTATGATAAATATATTCACACAGATTTTTAATTTACTTAGTTGTTAAATTTTGCGAGGGAGTGTGGGGAGGGGAGACAATGTAGGCCCTATACCTTCCACCTCATTACATCACTAATACCAACACTGCATCGATGTACCATTCCAGGTAGGCCACCATTTTATAAGTTTAAAGTCCATTTAATATTACCACAAATAATAATTACCCGGTAGGAAATTAATCAACCCTACGCGAAACTCACTCTCGCGTCAGCTATGGCGCAAGATGCTGGAATTCATTGTACAAAAATTATGGCACAGCACGGTAATTTCCCATATTTTGAGTTCCTGACAAGGGTAATGGCGTGGCACCATCTCTATTTAATTTTTATAGACCTATTTATGCTGGATTTTTTGTGGCGCGTAATGCGCACCCACGCACGTATTGTCGACGCCAGCAATAGGCCTACATACTCAGTTCAATACGCAATAGCTCAACCAATCACAGGCTCGATTCACGGCGGTCCTTGCTTTGTTGTCAAGTTTATAGCGTACGCGGCGTACGCTCATGAAAAACAGTACACGTCCGCAAAACTAATCAAGCAATAATACCTCTAGCCTAGCTCACATGCACAACTGCAGGTCCAGCCATTTTGATCAATCCTTCCATTAGGCCTACCTGATGTGCAATTACAATGGCGGTGCCAGCCTCTATTATAAGCTGAGAGACAATATGACTCAGCCCTGAACTTCAGGAAAATAAGGAATGTCGTAAAATTAACAAAAATAAGTAACTCTAAGCCCCGCTCTGAACGCATCACTAACGTGAATTCTTCTGGCCGCTAACAAAAAACAATCCCGACATTCATGCGCCTGTAGTAAGCTATAATCACCATGCACCGTACGTAGGCTACTATACAATTCATACGGCAGCCATTACCGTACGTACAACGTACATCACATTTTCAAGTCATTTTTTAACACTCTTTCTGCAGCTACGGTGCAATTAAAATAATTAATTTCGTTAAACGCACGTTATGTCACCTTCCATGACGATCACATTGAATGTTGCAGTTTTAAAATCTGCTTTTCAACTTGAAAAGCCAAGCCGGAGGCAGGCAGCTATTCGTCGACACACAAGTTCATTGCATTGTGGCAGTGCAGAGTGTTTTGACCGGTAAACAAGTTGAGCCAGTCAAGAAGCGATTCTTTTCGCGGTTACCGTCTGCTCTATTTCCTGTTATTACGTCATACGGCTCTGTTAGTCAGGTAATTTTGCCATTTATTCGCACAATTAGTCAAACCCGTTTAGTCCAGTGAGAATGACAAGTTTGTGATGTGACTAATGCACAATCAAGTGGTAAAGTTGGTCCAGCCTTAGTCGAACACCTGAAATTCATCTGGGTGCTAGTCCGGCTTGTGAACTTAGTCAAGCTATTTGTTTCGTTAGTCATTTGTTAGTCTGTGAACAATGACAGGTGTCGTGACTGGCGATTGCTTGTCAGGTCAGCCAGGCTAACTAGGGGACTAGTCTGAACATTAGTCAAATGTGCTGATTACCAATTTGGCTGTGAGTGTAGTGGAAAAATTCTGATTATTTCATAAAACAGGCCTATAGTACTGTGACCTGGTAAAATTCCATGACATTTTTTTTTTAGCAATCAGAAAACAATTGAACAACAGTGAAAATCCAATGTTTTTGGAAAGGACATAACTGTTTCCTTTGTCAAGAGTTACAAATGTATTAAAATCAGGTACAGAGAAGTTCTGCATAAAATTTCAATACAATACAGTTGCATATCCACAGAGGGGCACAGGGGGTGCCAGCGCCCCTTATTTTGTGAAAATCTTGCTATATCAGCCTAATTTGGGGTTCACACACCTTTTTTGCCCACCCCCAAAGTCCCCAATGTTCTCAATATTAGAAGGGTAGTGGAAATCCCCCATCTTTTTCTTCAAATTCTGGGTTCCTTACGCCTACTTTGCAGGAGACATTATAGAAACTGCACAAATCTTAAGGCAGCCTAGATACCGGATGGAAAGTAAACACCCAAAATCTGTTGATACCTTTGCACTGAAGTTACACATAAGCCAAAATGAACAGTTTTCATAAAAAAAACTATGTTTTGAAAGTAATTTACTTCACATTTTTTTACGACTTCACTTCACCTAGAATTATGGAACATCTTCCGTTTCTGGTGTGTAACATAACTTTGTTTCAAAAACAAAAAGCCAGAGGGGTATATCTCAAAATCAAGTTTGAGACAACCTTCAACAGTTGATCATCAGGCTTAATCAACGCATACATTTTTCATCATTCTATTATAAATAATCATGAATTAACAGTAGAACTCGGAATTTACACGATGTGTAAAATATTTCAGACCTTCAGTAAGAGAATCCAGGAGACAGTCTACAGTGGGCAGACTGAGCTGTACATGGGCCTCAGCGGTGCCATCAGCTGTTTCCACCAACTATCCTGCACCAAGTCTTATGGTTATCACCCTCAGTTTTTGTCGGCGTCTTCGTCATCAAGAAATTTTTCTTTTTTTCATCCACATATAAATGGGTAGTGTTTTGAGTGACCCCTTGTTTGGTTTACGTACCAAAGTCCAACAAAAAAAAAGAAAAAACAAAACCCCCCCGAGTGTTGTTTGCACCACTGGGCGTGATACCTTAAGGTCTACCCAGAAATCCCGGAGAAGTAGAAGTATGTCCTGTCGCAATGTGGAGATCAGTCAATGCACATAGAGCTCATATCAAGTATACAACTCTAGTAATGTGATCAAATGATTCTAGATGACTCTTTCACACCAACTCTGGGGGGTTCCGTGACCTTTGACCTCGTCACATGGCTACATTCAAGCAGGTAGTCATTTTGGCCAAATGTGGAGACATGGACATGCCCTGTACAAATGGACTGTAGCTGGCTCCTGATCATGCCCACCACGGACACACACACACACGACTAGCTCATTTTAATAGTCCCCGTCCCGTACTCGATCGGCGGGACAACAAAGCAAAACATGACAAACTTTATGCACAATTGGCACTTTGCTTGGGTATAGGAAAAAAAAAAACTTACTGTCATAGGCAGCAGCGTGCCTACCCACTACAAGGGACCACAGGTACGTGTCCACGATTTTGGTTTTTCCCGTGTCCAGATTATCATAGGTCCTTCCTGCTGAGACATAGGTAGTGGTTGTAATTGTTGATGCAATTTGAAAGAGCATCCCGACACTTGTCGCATTCTGAATCGTATAAAAAATTAAACAAACTTATATTCCATCCAAATCTTGAGTGAAACCATTACACATGAAATGCCACATTGGTACAGCAATCAGAAGTTTATTAATTGTGTTTTTTTTTTTTTTTGTATAGGAACAATAGTAGCCTTTTTCAGACACCAATATTTTTACCACTCAATTTTATTAAAATAAAAATGTTTAAAATATCAGTAAGGGGAACACTCAACTCACAGCAACTTTTTTAATGAGACAAGGCTTACTCCATGTGGGCCAGCTGCTTTATAGATGAATCGGTATTCAGCAATGATGAGTAAAAAAAAAAAAAACCCAATAGGAAAGCCTTTTTGTGATGCTTTGATGGTAACTAGTTAAACTATTATAATTCATATGTCTGATCAAACCTTAACCATGCATGAATAATATTCATGTACTCTTTATTCACATCTTCTAAGTTTCTCCATATTAACATCACAGAATCCAGATCCAGCATGGTCGCCCTTCAGAGCAAACATTTGCACTAATTCGAAACAACAATGACCTAAATCTTAACATTATGTGAAAGTTATTGTGCCTGCCTAGCTTGGTATTTTTCTTTGAGGGCTCAGACCCTTCTTGCCCCTCGCTGGAGACGCGGGGCTATAGATGTGGAATAACCTGACAGACATGGAGTTTTGGTGTATTGAAGCTGAAAGAGCTTGGTCATACACTTTTTCATGACAATTGAAAATGATGACAGTGCTAAAATTACTTAATGATTGTGACGAACCTAGCAAGAATATTTATTCAAACACAAGATAGTTTTTGTGTTAGTAACATAATGATACAGTGTGAGATAGATTGTATTTTCAGTGTTTTTATACAAATTTATCTTGGATCTGTACAAGGGTTAGTATTTTCCACGTGTTTTAAGTGGGGTAAATATCAAGCCAGTTGGGCGAAGTGCCAGCAGCAGTGCCTGGTTATATCAGTGCATATTCAGAATATTTACAATTCTTGACATGCTTGCATAAAAAAAAAAAAAACCAGTTTACGATGGTCGAGTCGATATAGGTACTACATAACTTGAACAAAGTAAGTGCACTTGAGTTAGATTTACGATCCCAGACTCTTTAAATAATACAAGAGAAGATACCATTGAGCTTCCCACAATGACATTTGCTTCCATTGGAAGGTTTTTGTACATGTTCCATGTGATCGTTAGAGATGAACGCTCTAACATGCAGTTTGTGATCAGTACTGTCAATTTTAGCCATGTTTCATCACTAACGCCACTCAGTACCTGTACAAAAAACCTTCCATTGAGCAATGCATTGTGGAAGCTATTGAAATATTCTCTTATTTATACCATCAGTTTTCAATAAAAGTCACAAACACTACATTTTTTTTGTTTGAAATTTTATTTATCTCTCAAATTCTTGGCTATTTTCAGAAGGTTTTAAATATTCTGCCATTGCGCCGGGCATACATTGGTGCCCACACCAACCTGTTTCTTGTTTCACCTGTGCAGTTGTCAAACCACACATCAAGCACTGTTGCTCACAGTATAAAATATGTTGCCTAATATCTCTAAGCAAGAGATATAAATTGCATCTAAAATTTTCTGCAGTAACACTAATTCACCTCAAAGCTTAAAAGTCAAAATTGGTTCACTGGCACTGTTATGATTGTGTAACTGTAAGAAAGAGCTCTGCACTAACTGCCACTAAGCCTAAAAAGCAATCACAAGGTCATGGCATAACTTGATTGTTGCACTAAAATGTGGGAACTGGTTTGTGAAACTATTAATAATTCCATTATGTCTATCAAAACTTTAACACATGAATGAATCATATTCATGGACTCTTTATTAACATTATAAGTTCTCCAATATAAAATGCCAAGAACAGAATACAGGAGCCAGCATGTTCGCCCTTCAGAGCACACAATTTGCACTAAGTACGAAAACAAACAATGACCTAAAAATGTTATTATGTGAAAGCTATTGTGTGCTGGACCCTAGCTTGGTATGTTCTTGACTAGGGCTCAGGACACCGTTCATTGCCCCGCGCGGGACGCGCGGGGCTATAGATGTGGAATAACCTGACAGACATGGAGACATGGAGGATGTTGGTTGTATGAAGCCTTCTGAAGAGCCGTGGTCATCTGCCCCCCTTGGTATAACAATTTTTCTTGACCATTGACATGGTGAACAGTGCTAAAATTACGATTATTGGATGAACATAGCCCAAGAATATTTATGCAAACACCAGAAAGATAGTTTGGTGTAATTGTTTGTGGTAATGATACAGTGTGAGATAGAATGTATTATTTTCAGTGTTTTATACAAATTGATATGGGATCTGTACAAGGTTGTATTTCACGTGTTTAAGTGGGCGGTAAATATCACGGCCAGTTGGGCGAGAGGCAAGCAGAGCAGTGCCTGGTTATTATATCATTGCATAGTCGACAATATTGACAATTTCTTGGACAGCTGGCATCAGCTACGATGGTCGAGTCGACTATTTAGGAACTACAGTAAACTTGAACAAGCAGTAGAGGAACTGAGTTAAGTTTACGATCCCACTATTTATACCACATTCAGTTTTTGCAATAAATGAAATAAAAACTCGCATTTTTTTGTTTGGAAAATGATATTATATATCGCAATTTTGCATTTTCGGATTCTTGTTTTAAATAATTCTGACATTGCGCGGGGCATTCATTGGCTGCCAGCACCAACATGTTTCCTGTTTAACTGTAGCAGTTGTCAAACCACACATTCAAGCACTGTTGTACAGTATTAAATAAATATGTGACCTAATATCTCTAAGGGAAAGAAAGGATATAAAATTGCCATCTAAAATTTCGGCAGGTACAACCCTAATTCACCTCAAAGCTTAAAAGTCAAAATTGGTCACTGCACTGTTATGATTGTGAACTGTACAGGAAAGGCTCTGACTTAACTGCCACTAAGCCTAAAAAAGGCAAATCAAAAGGTCAATGGACTTAACTTGATTTTGCACTAATAATTCTGAACTGTTGTGTGAAACTAGGTTTATAACTTAATGTTTTTTGTTACTAGTCCTTTCTTCTACATCTACTTAAATTTATTTGGATGTATTAGTCAATATTCACCAGAATGGTTTCAATGTTGAAAAGGGTGCTGCACAAATAATGTAAATCCAGTGGCGTAGCTTCAAAACAGACTTCTATTCAAAAACCTCAGTGCTTTGCCAAAACCAAGTCAAGGGAAATAGTGGAATTAAACATAATACCACATTTAGACCAGTCGCTATAATCTATGCACAGGATTAAATCTTGCTTTAAATCTGTTATTAACTCCCCTTATTTGTTAGGTCTTGTAATTTTCTTTTTTTTTTTGTCACTTAAGTTCAATATATTATCACCCTCGCATGTTACTTAATATCATCTGTCTCCAACATTGAGATGCTGCTTAGCTACCTGATATTTTGCAGGACATTCTCTTTCATATTGTTACCGGGTTTGTTGCTAAGGTTTGAATTGTCCTTTTTATCCCCCTGGCCCCACAAGCATGGGGGATTTTGTCATAGTTATATCTGTATTCTGTCAAGTTATAATCTGTATTCTGTCCGTAGATGCCGTCTCCAACGGTTAACCAAAGACCCCCTGACTTCACCACAGGGACCTATAGCTAGCTATGTGCGCTGTGACAGAAAGGTCTGTAGGTCAAAAGGTCATCTTGGCGTTTTTCAGACTTTTTTCCTCTATTATTTCCCCAGGAATCGTGCTTTGCAAAGGTATCTCTTAAACATTCTCACTGCTTTTAAAACGGTTACTGCTTCAAGTGCATCTTACTTCAGCATAGTGTCACATCCATCACGTAGAATCATGCTCATTCTCATCATCATCGATGTGCCATCCTCACCTATCTATAGTTCTTAATCCTCTATTTCAAGTTACCGATACTTTTTTGATACATCTTTCTTTGGACCAACTCTACTATTTACAAATGCATAATATTGTCTTTTATAGGAGTCCTTGTATTACAGTAATTAAGGCACTGTCTTTCAGCTCTTCACTGCAAGATCCCAATTCATCTGTTTGTAAAATGAAAGACAATACAAAAAAAATTAATATTAATTGCAAAGTCCACTTGACGGTGAGTTAATTGGAGATACCTTACCAATCAATGGCTTATGAATACAACTTGGTATGAACTATGGGTCTGATTGTGAAACTGTCATAAATCTATGGTATACTTTTCATGTCCTCTGAGGGACCCAATTTACCCAAACACTGCATTTTGTACGAAATAGTTCTATTTAATATAGAACAGTTGCATATGGGCCGTTCATCATTTTTTGTTCATATTTTTTAAAATTTAAAAATGTCTCTTAAAATTCAAAATAACTTGATTTGAGTGTCATATCAAAAGTAGTGAATTTACATTCGACAAATCATAAAGGTAATATATGATACTTACATGAACAGGGATTTTACCAAAATAATCAGGTTCTGTAGGATTTGACACAAGGTAAAAAAATAAGTTGTTTTCCACCTACAAAACCCAATTTGATTTTTCAACCACCTGGTGTAGTACTACTTTTTTTAAACAAATGTTTGAAATTTTGGTTAAAGTTGATAAGCTTTTCATGTTGTTTCAGGATAGGTTTGGCAATGGTTCCCTACAAAAGCACTGTTGAGTGATATGATGTCGCTTTACAATTCAGCCTTCTTCCAAACACGGTTCAATTCTCTCTCCCGTGGTCCCATGTCTTTGCATACTTCGCAGTACACCCAGTACACCCTGATCCAATTCTTATCACATTCTCCTTTGCAGCATTCACAGCCCTTTTTGTTTCTAACCTTTTCCACTTGAAACCTTACTACATACCTGGACACTGACCTCCAATTACAACAGGACAAAGAAATTGATAATTTCATCTTCATACTGTTCATTCCAGGACCCACCATGACAAATGGAACCAACTCTCCTCCCCATTTGGACCATCCCCACATTCTGCACACTGAAACCATTTCACCATGTCTTTAACATTGTTACCCTCCCATGGGTTAACACAAGTTATTGCGCAAGCTGGCATAGCACATGGGCAACTTGCTCCCACCATGTTCCTCCCCTCTACTTGATTTCCTGAATCCTTCTAGAAGTATTTCATCCTGTTCGAACTACGCTGGTTTCTTCTCCAATTCAAATTCATGTACTTTTTGTTGTTCTCCCATTTACCATCTAAATCCCTTCCATCCATATTCCCTTTGTCTATGGTTCTACAGACCAACTCAAGCTTGTTAAAAAAAAAAAATGCTTGCACCAAACCCAGGCATGATAGCAAAGTCGTGGCACCACATGATCCATGCTTGTTGTTACAGGAAGGATTGGATGTGCATTTGCAGTGAAGGGAACTTACGTGCAGGTTGCGTCTTCGTAGAGTACCTCCGGAACGTGGAAGTGGTTATTCATTTTCTTGCAGTCTCTGTGCTGTCCTCCCAATGTTCTATCAACTTGGCCATCCTTCTCGCTCAACACACTGACCTTCCTTTATTCTTTACCTTTGGATGCCGAAGTTCCTCCAATTTGATGTTACACCACAGACATGGATAAGGAGTTCGGACCCATACGACCAAGAGACTGCAAAGGAACTCGTAGTTCCCCAAGTCCCCAATAGTGAAATTCTGGACCCAGATTTGTCATATTCTATCTTACATTCTATAAATTGAAAATATGAGATGGCATATTTCATCACTGTCTGTCCTTCACAAAAAAAAGCCAGGAGGTCAGTATTATCTGCTGAGTTTCTGGACATTGCAGATTGAACCACTAGCCTTTGACTGGATACCCTTTGTCTCCCTAGAGAAATACAAAGAAAATAATATATTTAGCCTAAAAACAAGAAATAGAGCAGCGAAGTGAGAATGGATGTTATAAACCCATATTATGCAAAGTGAAAATGGTGTGTGAATTTGGAAAATATTTTTTTACATTATTAAGGGCATCAACTTACAGACATTTAATTCTTCCTTTTTACATTAAAGAAGGTTCTGGGACTGGAGACACACTTTCTGTACATGTGTGTGACATGGGTTTGCAGTGAACATGCACAACATGGCTGCACATGGGATAAATATGTAATATGCAAACGGAGATTAAAATAAGATTTAAATCTAGGATCCAAGGAGGCTCCCTGTATCCAAGATGGCCCTCCTTGTTTATCAGTAAAGCTTGTGGACTTGCAGATATTTTTGAGGGTTGTCTCTGCCACTCAATACAGTTCAATATAAGAGCACAATCAGGATTATGGTTTGTTAAAATATTAAATACTTTTTCAATGGGTCTTTCAAAATTTTAAATTTTCAAATATCACAGGACTGTTATGTGCTTTTATAAATATGTTGTAAACTCTTGACCTATTTTTATCCATATTTCCCCATGAAATTTCTGTCATCTAACTGTTTCTCGTTGCATGCTTCGTTTTATAAGATCAACGATGTGTTTCTCCAAGTCACTGCGGTTAACACATATGCAACTTTAGATGATTGGTGTGGTAGTTTTCTTAATTGTGCGGGCCTATCTCAATGGAGTCAGATCGCAAGAGCGCAAATAAAATTTATTATAAGCCTATGGAAATCAAATTGACTTTGCATCAGTGGCGGAAGAATAGCTCACAGTTTATGCAGTTAGACAAAAAATTATTGCAAATGAATTGAAACATTACATATCAATTGAAAATAATTTTGTCTTTGAAGAGAGTTTTATACTTGTTGTTGGTGTGATGAATAAGGTGGAAGTGGTGACTGTTAAACAATGTGTACCCACCATAATGAAAGCAAAGGACAAGATAAGATACTGCCTTTAAATGAAGTTTATTGAGTCCAAGTAAATTAGGCCTACAAATTAAACACCAAAATTACCTTAAAAAAATGATTTCCCTCGTTACCAGTTCTTTTGTTTTCTCTGTGATTATATCTTCTCACTTGTCCTTCTAGATATTTGTATCGTCCTTGATTGACATTGTATCCAAAGATTGTAGTTCCTTCCTGATTCAATAGTCTGAATAATGCTCTGTGGTTTATTGCCACTTAATTGCAGCATAGATTCATCAACATCATTCACTTAAGATTCAATCCATTAATATAACAATATATGGTGAGGTCATGCTTAAAGTCCCCCGGAATTATTATGGCCTCTCCTGCATTTTAGTTCATGCCATTACAATACTCTGTACATTTTATTCATTAAAGATGTAATTATTTATTTCTTAAATATCTTTAAATTTAAAGATATTTTAAGATACATCATTCTTCTTGTTGCTTCCCTAGCTGTCCGCTCAGATAAATTCTGCCATGTGCTCCCAGCTGCTTCAATCAAATTCCTTACGATTAATTACCTCCCAACCTTGATTGCTTTGGCCACATCCCTCTGGGTTGTCTGCTATGACTTGTAGTAATAGTGTCTTCTTCATATTATCCTTGAATCTGAATTTATGGGTAGTTGTGAATTCGACAAGATCCTGAAAAAAAAAAAAAAAAAAAAGTAATAAAAGTGCAACTTAAAACTAGAAAACCATCTACTCCTTTAAATGCTTTTTAATGTTGTTCTTATTTCTTGTAAAATTATGCCTGGCGACCCGACACAGTTTTTTTTAAATACTTGTTTACTACAGAAATCAGAATAGAAAATTAATTCTTACAGAGCATGCAAATCGTTATGGGTATTCGCAAGCAAACATGGACATGATCACCCCAGCAAAAAATTTGGAACTTCTTGGCGCTTAGCACTTTGAGCTTAATTGAGGTTATTGCTAACACGTGCATGGACCAGTGAATAAACTATTTCATCACATCCATTATAAATCTTCCTTTAGTGTTTGTGACACAAACTTGGATTTTATCTTCACTTTTCACCTTCATACAAATTAGAGGAGCTCTTACTCTTTTTCTTCCATATTGTTCTTCCTGAACCATTCAGTCATCATTCTTCTTGTTGCTTCCCTAGCTGTCCGCTCAGATAAATTCTGCCATGTGCTCCCAGCTGCTTCAATCAAATTCCTTACGATTAATTACCTCCCAACCTTGATTGCTTTGGCCACATCCCTCTGGGTTGTCTGCTATGACTTGTAGTAATAGTGTCTTCTTCATATTATCCTTGAATCTGAATTTATGGGTAGTTGTGAATTCGACAAGATCCTGGTTTTTTTTTTCAAATTGACCTCAATTGAAAAGATCAAGTTCAATTGGAACTGAACATGTCATATGTACAACACGGATCCCTCATGTATTGAGGTCAAAGGTCATGTGCCAAGTTCAAAGGTCATGTGAGGTCAAGTTGTAAGATAGGCTGGGCATCCCACAGCTTATATTCTTTGAATATAGTGAGTGCAAAAGCCAAGAACTGCAAAATTCTAGTTACAATGTGAGGCCCCATGTCACTTGGGAAGATACATGAAGTAGGCTGAAATTTACAGAGTCTGCAAAAGTTGCACTAAGTTTTGCAAAGTTTCTGAAATCTGCCTTTCTTCAACTTCAGTGGACTTTGCCGATTTTGGAAAACTTTGCCTTACTTTATAACGTAAATTTTTCCCATTGACAATGGGGCGTTTGACAAAAATCAGGTGTTGGGTATAAGTGCTGGCTGCAATTGATGGTCATGTCTAACAACGTCTCACAGCATCCCTTTGGACTGCAATTTTAGGTTTGTATGCCCTTAAATAATCACTTATCTTTTTGTTCCTTTTGATCCAAAATGCTTATAAAATAACGATTCTTTATGGCGATAAGAGGGCGGTGGGGGGGCTTGAGGCAGACATTTATATTAGCACATAGCCGTATTGCACGATGACATAGTGATGTACATAATTAACATGAATACTTCGATTTATCAAGCTATCTTAAATTAGTGGATTTGTGAAATATTGTGCAAGTCTCAGGGAGCAATCGGTTTGATTTTTGGGTGCGTGTGGTGTGTGTTTTTGGGGTGGTGGGGGTGTGTGGTGTGTAGGGGTGTGTGTGGCTGGGCTGTTAAATTTGTTTACGGCGTTACTTTTTTTTTTTTTAAGTACATTTTGAAAGACCTTTTTTTTTTTCTTCTGAAGATGTCGTTTTTGGATTTTAAGAAGGAAATAATACCAGCTTTTTTTGGTGGGCAAATCATCTGAAAAGTTGGGAAAAAATTTTTTAAGATTGTGTTTACGGATTTTTGAAAAAATCCGCTGTATCAAAGTCCCTGATTCGGAGCGTTGGCGCTTTTATCCTCCAGAATTCTAGTGTTTTTCCTATAAATAAAACAAGTTCAAGTTAACTCCTTAGCGAAACCTACTTTCCGTTTGTAATTGATATATGTGATGGAGAAAAATAAGAAAATGTATATTCCATTTTTCCACTTTTTAAACAAAATTTCATGGGTGTTTTTATGCTCCCTAGGGTGCCCTTGGTGAGTGTCAAAATGTTTTGTTTTAATTTAGCATAGCAGTGCAGATAAATGGACACATTCCCAAAAATTAAAATGGCTCATCAGGGGCGAGGCCCCACGTCACTTGGGAAGGTACATGAAGTAGGCTGAAACTTACAGAGTCCGCAAAAATTTCTTAAGTTGCACTAAGTTTTGCAAAGTTACTGAAATCTGCCTTCTTAACCTTCAGTGGACTTTGCCAATTTTGGAAAACTTCCTTACTTTTACGAATGTCCCCCAGTGACATGGGGCCTAATGTGCTTTTAGTTAGTCATTCGAGAAAAGAAATGCCATCTTTGTCCTTCTTGAACACACAAGCAACATCCTTTCAACAAAACAGAGTAAAACTTATTTCATCTGAACAGAAACTTGCATTGACCCTAACTTGCATGTCCTTTGCGAATTAGCCCAGAATGCCCTTGTAAGTGGCAGCAGGTTGGTGTGGCAAAGGGTTTGTTTTTCTTCCTTTGCATTTTGCATTGGTGTTAGTATTTGATGATCAATATGAGAATCACATTAGTCATTGGCAAAGAACATTGACAGAAAATGTTTAAGGTATTTTACAAATGCTATCTCTGTATGGCAGTGTTAAATGCTGATTATTGAATTAATCATTAAATGCAAATTTAAGCTTTTGTAGCCTATGCTCTTCAAGGTTTCTAATAATGCAACTCTATAGTTTCCTGGCAAAGCGATAATTAGAATAATGAATGTTTGTGAGTGCAGTGGTAAGAATATTTTCATGATTGAAAGATGAAATGTTTCCACGCCGCGTTGATGGAACATTTCATTTCAAGAATGAAAATATCTTTCCATTGGCACGAATGAAAAACATTATTTGTTTTATATAAGCATCTAAATAGATCCTTGTCATTCTAGTAGTAAAGCTAAGCTACTTTGACTACGCTATACGAACGGCTAAGCCTAAGTAAGGCTAAGCCTAGCCTAGCCTGGCTGTCATACTCATGGCTGTGCCGCTGTTCAAGGTACAAGTTTTGCTACGGACCCCGGGCCTAGCTCTGGAAGGGCTGGCCTAAATTTGATTTTAATTTACCTTCGACTATGTACTTGGTCTGAAGAAACCTCCTTGGCCGGGAATTCCACGTAGATCCTACTGAAAACATAACTTACAACTTTAAACTTTACCGGCAAAACAACAAGCTCGTACGTGCGTCCATTGTTCACTCACACGAAGACCGCAAATTCCGAGGACTCGCTGCTGCACCGCAATCAGCGCTGATCATAATAGCATCATAGTCGCGGCAAATTTCCGTATAGGTGCGTGCATTAGGTGACCCGCGTTTTGTGAAGACGCACGAGGCATGCAATGGAACAAAACGAATGGAACAAAAATGCACGCCAAATGGAACATAAATGCACAGTATGTGACGTAAGCATGCAATATATCATTAATTTAATAACATGTGACCGAGAATCCTCCAATCAAATGACAAGGATCTATTTAGGTGTTATATAAACCTTAATAGGTTATTGATGCCACACCAATACACTAAATTCTATTTAAAAACAATCTGTGCTTTGCAAAACAGTCAAGGGAATCATAGAATTAACATAATAATACCACATTAGACTATGTACGCTATAATCAATGCATTGACTATTTGCTTTAAATCTTGTTATTAACCTCCCCTTATTAGTTTATTTCTTGTAATTTTCTTCTTTTTTTCTTGTCACTTCATTCCAATGTCTTATCACCCTTGCATGTTACATAACATCATCTGTTTCCAACATTGAGACACTGTTTAGATACCCAATATTTTTGCAGACCATTCTCTTCATATTGTTGCTGGGTTTGTTGCTAGGTTTTGAATTTTACTTTTATATCCCCGGGCCTAAAAGGGCATGGGGGATTTTGTCATTGTGTAATCTGTATTCTGTCCATCAGTATGTCTGTCTGTCTCCACCTGTAACCATCAGACCCCTGACTTGCACCACAGGACCTTAATATCTACTGCTAGTTGCACTGTGTCAGACAGGTCTGTAGGTCAAGGTCATACTTTGCATATTTCAGAAAACATGAGCAACCTCTCTCTCTTACTCTCGTACCAAGTTTTATGCTCTTATTCCCCAGGAATACTGTGCAAAATCTCTTAACATTCTCACTGCTCTTCAAAAGGTTACTGCTTCAGTGCATCTCACTCTAGCAGAGTTTCACCTCCATCACTCTCTGTAGAATCTTCATCATTCTCATCATCATCTGTGCCATCCTCAATCCTCACCATCCTCTTAGTCTTCTTACTCATCCTTATCTTAAGTACCCGATAATTTCTTGATGCCTTTCTTTGGACCAACTCTACTATTACAAAATGCCATAATATTGTCCTTATAGGTGTGACGCGCACGGGGGTTGACAACAATGTGAAGTACTTTATTTGTCAGGATATTCCTCAGTCTTCGTTCCTCCTCCCCGTCAGTAATTACCCAATCGTCACTTATTAGATAATACTCTTGGGATGCGGCGGTAGACCTGAGGTCGTTTGATGGGACATAACCATCGTGCTATTCTTTAACAAGATACACTTCTTTACCACTAATAATGGCGAACATGACAAAAAGTAAAAAAAACTATAATTTTTTATAATATATGGTTTGTCTTGGTATACATTTAATCAACCAGGCACATTTGCAGTAGGTAACACTTGCTCTTGAATACATGATCATAACCAAGTGATACCAGGTAATCCCGATAAATAAAAATGGGTGAAATTATAAATTGAGTACCCAATATATGTGTAAACAATGTAATTCCATATTTTTTTTATTTTTTAAATTGACAGTTTTGCACCATATTAGTTTTATTTTCGATTTTGGCGCATTTAAAACAAATTGAAATGTATGTTGTACACTGGTTAGGATCAAAGGTACATTTCTAATGTCATTGACACATTGATTTCGATTTGAAGGCTGTAATACTTATAAATTTGTGCCAAGTATTTTTTGAAGATGTTCACGTTTTGGCCGCCATATTGATTGACATCATGTTACAATTTTAAAAAGTATCAGAAATACATTTAATTGTGTCTAGGAACATAACCTAATTACTTCTCGTCTATTTTTATCGCAGGTATTTGCTGTTATAGGGAATATTTTAAATTGATTAGATTTGGCTTCCATTTTGAATTTGAAGTATGACTTAATGTTACAAGTGCCATACACTTGTTCATTGGATCCTATAGTATATCTAGTAACTCCATAGTTTGATAATATAGGGTTGAATAGATAATTATCATTTATGGCGACGCCATCTTGGTTTTCTCAAAATGCTCAAGGATGCCCAGGTGGCACCCGGCAGATTCTTATTCTACACACCCTAATCTATCATTTTCAGAAAAAACATTGTGTCCATACTCATCTGTACGGTCACATGAAGGTTCTACCTGACTACTGGTACCATGTACCAGTTACAGTTGCATTACCATACAGTTCCTGATGTGGTTCATCACCTTCTAGTCCACAAGCAGCTGCTCATAGACAATGGTAGTCTCCTTCCTTATTTTTTTTTTTTTTTTTTTTTTGTTTCCTGCGCTCGGGCGCAGACACTCCGCCTATGGATTTTCTGCGCTCGAGCGCAGATACTCCACTATCGGATGTTCTGCGGAGGGGCGCAGAAGCTCCGGTAGTGGATCACTTACATAACTCTCCTTATAGCACGTCCCTCCTTGTCGACACCATACTCAGCAAATTTAAGTTCCTCATGGGGGCGGTAAATCTCATGAGATCGTCTTCCTGATATGGAACTACCTCTCTTGAAGGGTGTGACAATCTCACACGAAAGTTCTGGTAGGGAGACCCCAGCAGCCGTTGGTGCCAAGCTCTTTTGTTTCTTTGACTTATTTTTGTGCTTTAACTTTTTTCATCCTTTTTGCTCACTAGATCCTTTCTGATCAGAGTCTTTTATATTCTTAGTGGCGTCGCTCTCGAGAGATTGTTCGTGTTATCAGAGAAGAGGAGGGGTCTCGGCAACTACGTCTGTTGTTGCCAATCACTGTCGCCGTCCCACAGCGCAGCCCAACAATCAGTGTCAAATCATCACATACTTTTGAGTCTGGCCCTGGAGACCCACCATATCTGGGGCCCCCTGTGGTTGGATTTCTACCGGCTCCGGTGTGTCTGGGCCCTTGGTCACCCGGTCCGACTGGGCCCCGCACAGTCGTCCTCCTCAAGTTGTTGTTCTGCGTCCCACTACCTTTGAGTATTGTTCTGTCTGTCCCCCGTCCTCTCTCTCTCTTCAAAATACTTTGGTGACTCTCTCTCTTTCCTGCGATACACTCCACTACTCCTTCTTTGAATTCTGGTAACTCCTCATTGATCAATCTCCTTGTTTCCTCTTCCTATTCTTCCTGTAAGTTTTGTTACTCTTAATTAAATCGTTGGAGATGTTTGTAATTAAGAAACCAAGCCTGGTTTCCGTCGAAACTCAAGTGGAACGGCGTACCCCAAGTCAATTTCTGTTTCTTTAGGGTGCTCTACCCTCAATTGTTTGTGGAGCAAGAATTTCTGAGGTTTCTTAATTTTCTGAATTCTCACGAACTTTCATGCTCTATTTTCTTTTTAATTTGGTGAAACTGAGACATTCCATTCCGATCCACCAGTTGATCAAAGTGCATTGTACCACTCAAGTAAATACTATTTCTTGCCATCACATATGTGTAAATTTGGGTGCAGTGAACATGCACAACATGGCTGTACATTGGATTAAATAATGTAATATGCAAATCCGGAGATCACATAGATTTAAATCTAGATCCAAGGAGGCTCCCTGGAACAAGTTTACTTGAGTGCGTTGATTATGCGATTATTCGTAGAAATCTTATAGCGTCCCAGATTTGAAAAACATTATTTCAAGTTATTAGAGGGCTCTTCAGGTGATAAATTCCTCCTGAAGAGGCTGATTTGTTTAAAAATTGTTAACGTTTTTTAAAAATGCTGTGACTAAAATTTATTGTGGTGGTATTTTTTTTTATAAAGGTTTTTGTGTTTTAATAATCTTAATGACACGATATACACAATTGTGTTGAGTTTTTGCCATTAAACTTTAATACTCACTCACCTTGTAGTACTACTTTTTTAACAAATGTTTGCAAATTTTTGGGAAGTTTTTCATTTTGTTTCAGGATAGTTTGGCAATGGTTCCCTACAAAGCACTGTGAGTGATATGATTGTCGCTTTACATTCAGCTCTTCTTCCAACACACGGTTCAATTCTCTCCCCGTGGTCCATGTCTTCGAATACTTCGCAGGTCACCCTATCCAATTCTTATACATTCTTCTTTGCCTTCTCACAGCCTTTTTGTTTTTAACCTTTCCCACTTGAAACTTACTACATCACCTGGACCACTGACCTCCCCATTACAAACAGGACAAAGAAATGATAATTTTCATCTTCATACTCTGTTAATCCCAGACCCACACATGACAAATGGAACCAACCCTCCTCCCCATTTGGACCATCCCCACATTCGGCACACTGAAACCATTTCACCCTGTCTTTAGTATTCTTTTCCCTTCCATGGTTACACAAGCTGTTGCGCAAGCTGCAGTAGACATGGTGCACTTGCTCACATGTTCCTACCTTTTACTTGATTTCATGAATCCTTCTAGAAGTAGTATTTCATCCTTTTCTAACTTCCTCAGGTTTCTCCTCCAATTTCATGTAACTTGTTGTTGTCTCCTCCCATTTACCATCTAAATCCCTTCCATCCATATTCCCCTTGGTCCAGGTCTAAGATCAACTCAAGCTGTTTTTTTTAAAAAAATGCTGACACCAACACCCAGCATGATATGCAACAAGTCGGTTTGCTCTATTGTATCCATGCTTGCTTGTTACAGGAAGGATGGCGTGCATGAGTCAGTGAAATGAGAATTAATTGAGTGGTCATTTCTTTAAAGTACCTCCGGAACGTGCAGTGTCAGTTTCATTTCTTGCAGTTCTCTCTGCAGTTCCTTCCTGTCTATCCACTTGGCCATCCTTTCTCATCAACCATGACTTCTTTTATTCTTTAACTTTGGATGCCGAGTTAATCCAATTTGATGTTACACCACAGACATTGATAGGAGTTAGGACCCCATATGACCAAGAGCCTTGCACAGCAACTCGTAGTCCCCAAAAGAAATTCTGCGACCCAGATTTAGTTCATAATTATGGGCGCTTGCCTGCTGTCTATTAATCTCTATTACAAATTGAAAAAATTGAGATGCAATATTCGGAGGTCAGTATATCTGTGAGTTAGGTTTCTTGACATTGCAGATCTGAACCGCTAGCCTTGTACTGGATCCCCTTTGTCTCCCTAGAGAAGCATACAAAGAAAATAATATATTTAGCCTAAAATACAGAATAGAGCCAGGAGTGAGAATGGATGTTATAAACCCATTTATTATGCAAGTGGAAACTAGTTGTGTGGTGAATTGGAAAATATTTTTTTACATTATTAAGGGCATTCACTTACCAGACCTCTTTTAAAATTTTAATTTTCCTTTTTACAAAAAGAGTTTCTGCTGACTGGAGACAAATTGCCCACACATATGTGATTTGGGTGCGTTGTACTGCCACAACATGGTCCACATGGGCTAAATATGTAATATGCAAATACGAAGATTCACATAAGATTTAAATCAGGATCCAAGAGGCATCCCTGTATCCAAGATGGCCTCCTGTATTATAATAAGCTCGTGGACTGCATATATTTTGATATCTCTGCACACTCAATACAAGTTCAATATAAGAGCACAATCAGGATTATGGTGTGTAAAATATTATTAACTTTTTTCATATTGGGTCTTTCAATTATAAGCATTCTTCATAATATCACAGGCACTGTATGGGCTTTAATAAATATGGGTAATATCGTTGCCCCTATTTTTATCCTTATTTACACATGAAATTTCATGTCATCTAACATGTTTCTCTGTTGCATGCTTCGTTTATACGATCAACGAGTGTTCTCGAGTCCTGGTTCGCACATATACAAACTTAGATTGCTTGGCTGTGGTATTTTTCCCCTTCATTGTTGCTGTGCCTATCTCAATAGAGTCAGATCGCCGAGCTGCAAAATAAAATTTAATTATAAGCCTATGGAAATCAAATTGACTTTGCTATTCAGTGCTGAAGAATAGCTCACATTGTATGCAGTTAGAAAAATAATTATTGCAAAATAATTGAAACATGTACATATCAATTTAAATTAATTTTTGTCTTTGAAGAGTTTTATTTTTGTTGTTGGTGAAAAGGTGGAGTGTTTGACTATACACAATGTTTGCCCACCATAATGAAAGCAAAGGCCAGATATTGCCTTTAAAATGAAGTTTCTTGATTCCAAGTAAATTAGTCCTACAAAATAAACACAAATTACCTAAAAAAAATTGATTTCCGTAACTTACCAATGCAAAATGGCGGCTATTTCAGGTTTCAAGGTCAAGACTAACATTTGTACTATTAAAAGTTAAAAAAATTGAATTTGTCATGCACGAAAACATATAATTAGACCACAAAATAAAAAACTTTTTTCCAAAGAAATGATTCTCACCTTAATCATTTCACATGTTGATATTTTTTTATAGAAAGCTTTACATTAGTACAACTAATGGTTGCTGTCTGGTAGCTTCCATCTACGTCGGGTCTGACCGTACATCAAACAAGTGCTGAATTGCACCCACTCAAATACCGTTTCGTACTGTAGATTAGATTCCACAGTACGGAGTTGGTGGCTGGCTGGGGTCAGCTGTGCTACATTGCAAAACCCTTCCAAGGTTTTACTCGGCTCACTCGCTGCCTTCACACCATCAAAGGCAAATAAAAGAGAACTTCATTTTTTAAAATAATAAAGTATCTTATGGCCTAATAAATGAATTCATGATAATATGTTGAAATAATAAGAATCTCGCCTTCATTATGTGTGTCATCCACCACCCAATGTCCAACATCAGACAGTGAACTGATGCGATCTCTCGTGTCTCGGGGATCACTGCTTGACACTAGTATTTGATCAAGCTGAATTTTATCTTCATTATTGCCAACTTTGAATGCCAAAGCTGGATACAAGCAATCTGGTTTTCCTTCACTAAATCTCCAACAGACAGTGAACTGATGAGATCTCTCATCATGTCTCTGGGATCACTGCTTGACACTAGTATTTGATCATTTGAATTTTATCTTTAATATTGCCAACCTTGAATGCCAAAGCTGCATACAGGCTGTCTGGTTTTCCTTCACACAAAAAGACAAACCATATTTTCAGTCGATCTCCATATTGAAATATTTCCACTTATTGTTTTTTTACTAGCTTATTGGAGTTTTTGAAAACTTAAAGAAATTGGATTTTCAATGATAAAATTGTTCTAAATTCTTAGAAAATGACAGTTTGGGTTTGTTGCCCTATAAATTTCCAAATTAAACAATTATACAAACATTTTTATTTGATTTTTTTAAATAAATATATTAACTGGTACAAACATGATAATTTACCTCCCAGAATGTTGTTTAAAATGATCATTTACCATTTAACAGATAGCTTGCAAATTAAACATCAAATATGTTTAACTGTCCAAAGCTATCAAAGCTTTTTAAATGACAACAAAAATCCTAGTTTTTGGTGGAGCAGTTTGTGGGGTTGATGGCTTCTTTTGTCAAATCTACAGTCCAGAGACCTTCCAGCATGAAGTACAACTGGTGTCGTATAGTTATTCTTTTGCAGCCAGCTGCTGGCATCAGAGTGATGCACTTTTCAAAGTTGTGAGGCGGACATTGCTGGCTGCCTTACGTCCCTTTATCATTTCAATGACTTTTAAAAAATTTGGTCTAGATTGTCCCCCTGCAAAGATAAAACCTGGTGGTTCGTCCCTCAAGGTCATTCATCATGATCATCAATCATCACTTTCGACCAGAAATCACTTCTGTCTCAGAATCTGACGAGCCTCATCCGATTCAGACGAATCATCAAATTCCTCGTCATCATAACTCTTAATATCACATCTCTTTCGCCCGCTTCTCTACGGTTCCTTTTTAACGGTGTTATTGTGAATTTTCACAAGCCACTCCGAAAGTATTTGCGATCTGCAAGGTGTGCTTTGGCATAATGGCGGCAATGCGTCGCCTTGAGTCACGGCTAACAAACTGGGTTCTAGAAATTGAATACCTTAGACCTGATCCAAGTCTTAAATTTTGCAACCAGAGTGTCAGTACTAGTACTATGGGTTTTTTCAGTTCTTTTGTCAATTTGTGAAAGGTGACATATATCTTGAAAGGAAACCAAAGAATATAATATCCTGTCCTCGCCCTCCCTTTTATTTTACAGTAGCGCAGGGCAGAACTTGGCTGAGTTATTTGGGTGGTATCGGGTGGGAAAACGATCTATTCAAGGTTTTGAATGACTGACAATAAGGCTAATGATGGGTTCCTTTGAATTTCAAGGTCAGGGTGCAGCTTTTATGATTATTATTGAATATTCCACTCTGGCTCTCTAGCCCAAAGTTCCCCCGGGAAAGTGTTAAACATTATCTCCAAAGGCCAAGGGGGCGGTGTTGATACAACATTCGCCTCATAACTCACACACACCAGCAATTCAAGTGAAATTTGGGAAATAGCCTTTTCTTGAGACTCTTGTGACCATAAACAAAAATGAAGGTACTACTTCCCGGATTCTGAAAATGCAACTACCTTAAGATAGGATTATTTATTGGCACAATCGATTGGCATAAAAAGCTTTGTAAAATGAAGATTTCCTAGCCTGAAATGAAAGTATAATACGCTATACCTGTTTATTTAGAGGCAAATTTGGAAAAAAAAATGAATCTCCTCAATCAGCTCTCCATTGTCGGCTGGTGAGTAGCTCACGCTTCCCAGGTGCACTGTAGGCTTGTTCCACTCTTGATAACATTACTGAAGCAATTGCTGAACAAGTTTAGGACTGGTTTTTCCTTCTTTGAGACAATCATGACTCAGAACAATGGAAAATATCCCTGGAGAAACTCCATGACCTGTGAATATTCACTACTGAATAATAGGTTCTTTGATGTTTAAAAACCTCATTTGGGCATTAAATGTTGATGTGTATAATACCAAGGGTGTGAAGCCCATTCACAACCAGTCGTCCGTGCTGGGCGCTGCCATGTTTGATATTGCACGGAATAATTATGTTTTGGGGTGCTTGTATCCCACATAATGTCAATCGTACAAACAATGTCCGCAAATAGCAGTTGGTTGGATGTTGGGTGCTATTGGGGTGTTTAATTTGTCTCCCCTGGCCACACAACCGATGAAATGACACGTCGTCTCTTGATTTAAATAAACCGGCCTCAATGAATACCTCTTTTCACCCAAGCGCGCATTGCCTTATGAGAAAAAAGATTCTCTTGAGGCACAATGACCAGGTACACTTTATTACACCTGCCCACCTCTAACACAATACATCAATTTTATCACTACCGATTAGTGTATCATATGCAAAGCGGCACCACAGTATGTGGAAGAAGCGGAGTCAGCAATTGTTCTATTGTTGTACTCTATGCTTTCTATTGTGGTCGGCAAAACATGCGATGCGTAAGTTTTGGCCTCTCTATCTATATATAACCTCTTTGTGTATAACACCCTGAAGAAGGGAAAGGCCAGGTCCAGGTGAGTTGTCCTACAAAAAATTGTATTTGTCTTTATCGCATGTGGCTCATTGGTGATTCCATACTTTATCGTGTCGTAGTGCATAAGTTTTGTTTTTGTGCGCATTGCATGTCGGTCAAGCTGCTGTGTTTGAGTTCTTTTGATTGAGAGCGGCAGCTCTTTTTACATGTTTTACCTTTGGTTGTACACATTATAAACATAGAGCCGGTGATTCTACCAATGCGGCGGTGCTGTTTCCACATAGCATGGTCCTGCTTTGTCCAGAGTTTCCTTGTTGACAGCATCAACATCATAATCTGGTATTTTCAGTAGCTGTTCCACAAAGTTCGCAGCAGATACTCCCCCCTTTCTTTTCAACATTACCCTACGTATTATTGCAAGTTTCTGCTGGTTGAAGGATGAGGGACGGAAGATGGCACGTCTACCTGCTCACAAACATTGAAATCATGCTGAGGATCAACCTGAATTATCTCATCCGGTTTGTACGATGCGGGCTCCGTCATCCTAAACATAACACCATTTGGATAATGTGGTTTCATGACTGCAGCAAGTCGCCGCCTCTTCTCTTGCTCTTTCCGGTGTCCCTCATTAAGATCAGAACTGTTGCCTTTCTCTTCACGACTCATGGCGTTTCTCTTTACTAACCTGAACATATAATACAAACAAATACCTATCAAATCTCTCAATTTGACTGTCCACGGGGGGGTGCTCGACCCAAAATTGGGTACGGGTGTGCGTCCGCCGAATAAAAAAATCGACCGTTTTAGTGACCAGTTGTGTCAAAAACTTATGACCCTATTTCTATAGTTGGTTCCGAAATGTGTCGAACACCCATTTCTATAGTTGGCTACACTGAATTTCACCACTTTTCATACGTAATCTAGCAAAAATCGGCCATTTTTCATAGTACCTTTTCCTCCGAAAATTGGAAAATCAACCATTTTCAATTGTGATTTTACTGAAAATCAGAAAAAATTTTTGACCCCTTTTGCATAGTAAATTGGGTCCATTTTTCAATTTTTGGTCGCATTTATATAGGAGCAATGACCTAAAAAATGACCCCTCATAAGGTTAAATCATGGTGTGGAAAAACTACCCATTGTTATAGTAAGGGGGTGAAAATGGACCCATATCGGCGGCACAATGTACCTACCCTTTTCCACTGAGTCCCCCCACCCCCCCCCCGGGATGTCATTCACAGAGAAAGTAATAGTGAGCCTTCTATATCCAGAAGAGCAACTACGGTAAAACTAATGAATGAGCATGTCATTAACTGGCACAACAAAGACGGCGCTACCTTTCTTGTATGTGCCACAACGCATATTGGCGCATTTTGCTGGGGCTTACATGTATTATTTGTACATATTGTTCGCTGTTTTTTATTATCTGAAAGTTTCACTTATTTGGGCCGCTATCAAGCCCAACAGATTCACCATGTAGTTAGTCAGTAGTCCATCTTAGTCCAAGGAAAAATGTCTTCAATGTAATAGTGAATTTGAATCTCCATGCTGTAGTTACTGTAGTGTGGACAGATTACAAACATAACTAGGCATCGATTGTGCTTTAGAAAGCACTAGTATATCATGCGGTGACTACTTTCACTGGCCATGTGACCTTTGAACCCCAATCTATTGTTACACATCATGGGTTGTGTCGCAATTCTCTGACCAGTCTGGTGATTAATGGCACTTGATATCTTGGTTTGAGGTCTTTCAATATTTTTCAAAGGATGCCCCTTTAAATGTCCCAGGTGACCTGTTGACCCAAATCTGTGAACACCCGATATGGGCCTTAGGTCAGTGTTTCTTCTGACCAAGTCTAGTGATATAGCATTGAATTTGTGGGCGAAATAGAGCCAAAAGGAGGTAAGAACGCCTTGAACCTGTAATGACCCCTACGTGAACCTTTGACCCATCTGTAATCACCGCATATGGGCCGTTGTTTCAGCGGTTCGTCTGGACCAAGTCTAGTGATTAAGCAATTGATTTGTGTACAGAAACAGCAAAAGGAGGGTAAGAGCGACTGACCTCTAATGACCCCTGTGTGACCTTTGACCCCAATCTGGCAACACCCTGTGTGGCACTTAGGGGTTATTCTGAAGAAGTCTGATCAAGATCACGTTACTTGTAACACTATAGCATTTTGAAATATATTAAGAGGGATTAGAGAGACGGCCCCTTTTTGGCCCCTATATGACTTTTAGATCAAAATCTGTGAACAGCATATGGCCAGGCATATGGCAATCACTGTGACCGACTGGCATCGATAGCAGACATGCGAACTGTGCGGAGAAGTGGTAGGGAAAAGGGTGTTAGCTCGACAATGACCCCGCTGTTGACCCTACGTGACCCCTATGGTCCAACTGTTACCAAAGCCCTATATGAACCTTGGGTCAGGGATTCTTGTGACCATTCTCGTTGCAATCTGAGCAAGCATCTGGCACTAGTAGCATTTGAAACAGGTCAAAGAAAGAAAGAATAAATAAAGAAATCAGAGAAGGCAATATATCATGCATGGCGGCTGCACCGCTGATATATATACTGGTACTAGTATTTGTTTATACAACATTACCCTGCCAAAATAAACAATTATAAACAAACTTCTTGATAATTTATCTTCCCAGCTTCAAAATTAATATGTTTATAATTACTTAAGATGTTGAAAAGTATTGATGCACCACCTTATTGGAATCATTGGTAATAATATACCTGCATGAAATGGTTAAATTATGGGGAAAAATGCTCATAGTGACTAAATTAGGACCTCATAACATGTAGTAACTAACCTTTGCCTGTAATCATGACATTTTCCCATTCTACTTCTGTAACTTTCTTCTTCTTATCGTATTAATTGTCTTTGAAGTACCTATCCAACCTGCCTGGGGGGGGGGGGGGGGGGGCCCCCCCTACTGAAGTACATGCTGGATTAGTTAAACCATACTTCCAAGCATGGTCCATTGTTCCTAATGAGGCAATATTATGCAAAACTATTAAATACCCGGTCACAATAAATGTCAACTACGCATGCTAGCCCCACAAGTACACTCACACCAAGCCGATACTATGACAACAAACCATTGCTTTTTTTCACGATAATCCACCACAGGTTCCATGTTCGAAGTATTGTATTGACTGTACGCACTTCCCTTTCATATACATACTTGCTGTCAGGTTTGATGGGGTTGTACATTATGGAATGATTATGGACTGAAGCCAGTTGCTGCAAAGTACCTATACCTTGCCTGGCGTGTAGTCATCATAGTGTCCCACGAGGGTTGAAAATCAACCATTCATCACTAAATAGTTAACAAATGTCAGAGTACATGGTTGATAGCCAATGTTTCATTCCTTCACCCTCTTCTATCCAACCTTCTTTGAGCATTAAGGATCTGGTCAATATAGCTCATCTGGGGGGGGGGGGGGGGGGAGTGTCTAGCTCCCGTTACCTGTCGTCCCTTGAATCGTTCCCTCTCACCACCGTTTTTTTTGGACGTTCTCCTCGATCTGGCATTACTTGAGCATCATAAACTATTTACAAGTTACTTTTTTCCTCCATTGATTTCAAACCTCTAATCTCAATTCTCAACAAAGTCTCGACAAAAAAATTGATGTACACAAAGGAAAAAAAGTTGATGACGACGCATAAATACATGGATGGTGCTTTCAACCAATCAGATCAATCACATGACCCTACACATTAGTCGATTAGAGCGATTGCATGATATCTTTGTTTACATGTTGGTTTTTGTCATTGAGGAATGCCTTATGGTACTGAAATAATTCCTAGATATATAAATATATTCCCTTGTAATTCAAATGCCCAGTATCATTTTGGTTCATTTTTTGGTTTTGAAAAACTTTTTCAATATTTTAAATAAAACATAAATGTTGACGAATATGTTCTTATGTTCTTTTTGCTACTTGGGATGGTTAATACCATTTGCCATGACCTACACGAAATGAAGTGATGACCCATTATTCACGATGATACAGTACGTGATGTCGTAGGAAAATCATCATTATGGTCACAGATCAACTGGCTCTAACCTACTCGGCCTAGTTGATTATTTCATAAGCCAATTAACAGTGCGGCGATCATGTATTTTAAGGGGATAGCCTATATTCATTGCTACTCTATATTTTAGTGTGATAAATTACTGTATTTTAAGAGAATAAATTATTTCATGGTGTCTATCTGCAAAAGTAAAATGCACTCAAATGAGAGTATTAGAGTTAAAGATCCTCAGGGCGCGTTCCCCACTATGATGTTTGTACCGACAGGACGTGGTACGTCGATGCTACAATCGAGCCCACTTCCTGCCTCGTGTGACGCGTTTAAGTGACTCTGGACCTAACACCGAGTCGGGGTCCGAGACCACCTCAGGAAGGTAGTCTCGGTACTAGAAGGTGGTACCAAATGCAGTGGGAATGCGTTTGTACATCGCCAGTGGTCCCGCTCCCATATCCCCCACCAACCACGCGGAAAACCACTGCCTGGCGTGAGCCAAGGCCCGTGGAGCAAGGACAAAATTATCGCAAACAAATCCGTATTTTTCTACATTGAATTCACAAAATACCCTGAAAACATCTACAAACAACATTTCTTTCTTCCTGAATTAGTTTTTTCTAATTTTATCTCTGGGTATCATCTATTTCCATTAATGTTAAAACACGATACTTAGATTTGTTTGCTATAAGAGCAAGCGGGGAAAAACAGCGGGCTGACGGGACATCCATACACGTAAACATGAACTTCCGGGTTTACCGATATCTGAAGATGGATACGTCGCGCGCATCAACGCCGATTTTCAAAAAGATCAGAAAATGATAGCCTAGTAGGACATGTCCCTTGTTCGAGCAATAACATGTTTTTTTAATTTTTTATATTTTTTTTCATAGGCCTATTTGTTTCCATTCAAGTATCAACAGAGGGACGAGCGAGATCAATTTTTTAACAAAGTAAACATAAGCCATAGACGGAATGTAAGAAACAACATCCCCCCCACCGGATCCACACCCCCTCCGGCCAATTACCCCCCCCCCCCCCCCACCCCCCACCCACCGCGCCCCCCACACCCCCCCCCCCCCCCCGGACCCCACCAGCCACAGTCTGATAGAAACCCCCCCCCCCACCCCCGGAATGGTATCGGTCCCCCCCCCCCCCCCCCGCCACCCCCCACAGGGGGCACTAGCCGCCCACCACCACCCGCCCCGCCCACCTCCGCCCCCCCGACCCCCACCCCCATCCCCCCCGCCCCCGGAAATATCCGGACCCCCCCCCCAGGGAGCCTCGCCTGGCCCCCAGCCCCCCCAGCCCTCCCCGCACCCCACAAGGATCACCCGCCCCCCAGGGCACCCTCCAGGGGAGCCCGCCCCGCCCCGCCCCCCTCGACCTAGGATCAGGAAACGGTACCAAGGCCGGAGGAGGCCCGAACCCACGGGCAACCGGAGAGGATTGGGGAAGCAGCTGTGGAAGAACTGGCCGCCCCTGTCCCCCATATGTACAACAAAAGAAGTAGCGCCCCCCCACCCCCGGTAAGTGGCCCGGATACTACAGATCGGCGTTTGGCCACGGATCAGTACTATAATTGCGACAGTGAGAACGCGAAACAATGTGGGCCGGCCCACTTCTTTGTGGCTCAGACCTAGGTTCCGAGCACACATTTTTATAGTGGGAACACGAACCTCAGATTGAGTCTGCATTAAAATCAAATTGGAATCGGGTTTCCTCTTAATGAAGCTTGGATCCTCTGAAATGGAAGCTGAACCTCTGTTTGACAAAACTACATCAGCTTTCTGTTCTGGTCTTTTTGATCAATGTGTTGTCAATAACTGTTTTCACCCTCCCTCCCCACTGCTTCTTTCAGGATTGCTGAAATACCCTCCGCTGTAAATGACTTGGATTGCTTGTACCAGTTCCTGTATTATCTGTAAGTGGCACACCCTCGGGTGTGACAGAGGGACCAGGTTGTAGAATCGGGTTCCTTAGGTCGGAACCACTGGAAAACGAACCAGTATTGTAGAATATACAGTTCCCTTGAACTTAAACGGCCGTGGAATTTGACATGTGGCATTAATCAAAACAATTCGGTCAATTGCAATGCAATGCAAGAAAAGCAGGGCTTGCTGCGATGTCCGTGAAAATGGTTAGTGACTAGATTGCCTTATGCATTCAATCTACATATATATGCAAGGATCTGCCCCCTCCTCTTTCCAATAGAAACTAGATATGCCACTAGAGGGTGAGGGAGCTCCCATTTCTCTTTGAGCTTTGATATAATTCCTTGATAATTGGTTTAGTTTTAGTTAGTTAAACCAAAGTTTTTAAATAATCCGGTTTTCCCCGCTAACGTGGGTGGCCGGATACACGCGCCTCACACTCAGCAATAATACGTTTTAGGATTTTATTTAGGAGTCAAAGATAATGCCCTTCCTGAGTCAAATTCATAAGTCAGCACCATAACGCGAAACAAACAGTATAACATGTTTGGTTGATGCAGAGTAATTCAAACATAGACCGTGGTCGCTGTTTTAGGTCATCCGATACAGTCGGAAAGACCTTATGTCACCATGATTCGTTTGTCCGTACTGTCCGTCTGTGTGTTGTCAAAGATTAGTACACCCCGGTACACCCTTTGCAGGGGGGGATGGGACGTATTTCGATTAATAACGGGGCTGAGACGACCGTGCAACACCAACACATCTATCCTGACCCTTTGCGCATGCGTTGTACGGCCCCGATGAATGTTTTTGATATCAAGTGCAGCCCCTGAGCATACATCTGTTGATTCACAAAATTGTTATTAATACTTAAATTAAAAATTTCAAACACAAAATTACTGCCAAGTTTCCTCCCACACGATGTCAGGGCCATGGCGCACTATTTAACATAATAATAATTAACAACCTAGCAGAGAATGCATTGACATTCATGATGCCGGTTTCTCGAAAGTATCATGGCATGGCTAAGCAAAGCAGACTACACTGTCACTTGACTGGGTCTTGCACACAACACACCCACGCCTGGCCACGCAATTCGCACTTGAACCAATGACAATGTATTGTATGGTGCGAAATGGAAATTTCCACACACTGAGACTTAACCCACACATTGAAAATTACATACTATATGAAATTACAATGGCCCGTGTTCTCCTAGCAACCAATAACATGGGTATTGTAGTCGGATGATTATTGAGCAACCTCATGCTAGCCCCAGTCAATGCTTCCAACACACCACACACACACCAATCAGTCCCGCCGCGGTCAGTAATTTCTATCATTTTGGCCAACTATCGAGAATTCTTGGCAATTTTTTTTCTTGATCGCAAGATTTAAAACATTGTTTTGGGTAGCTCTGGCCGGGATTGGGTGAACCTTTGAATCGAATTCTCAATCTACATTCCATGCCACGAACAACTGTGCATGGGGGAACTCTGATCCACAATATAGCGTGTCGCAATTGGGAAATTTACCGTCTTGATACAACAGCTGAAATTAACAACGATACGTTTTGCTCGTACTTTGTTGAATGATGTGCTATTGTTGTAACAGCTAGTAGAATGAGAGTAGGCAACGGCGCAATTTTTAAATTGGCTTTGGTCAGTTAGAGGTATTTTTGGAAAACGCGCGAAATTCAAAATATCAGGGTTTTTTAACTAAAAATCTAGTTGGTGCTCACCTGGTGAGCGCAAGATAAATCCTCCTTAAAATACTTCTTCTTTCTCTGGATGCCATTTTCAGCACTGGCTGGCGATATGGTTTAAAAGAAATGGTCACCACCCCCAAAAAACGAAACTTTAGCGATATTGTCCTATATGTTTTCTACAAGCCACCCAAAATAAACCCTTCCCAACTTTAGTTCATTAACTTTGGTGTCCTTGCCCCCCCCCTTACCCTTTGGTTGACACTTCACTTTTAACTTTTTAATTGCGGTGATTGACCCAGTTCATACTTTGTTATGCTTATACAACTTGAGACAGTTCGTTTGGGGGGTCAAATGGAAAGGTCAAAGGTCATTTAAGGGTCATTATCTTGCCCTCTTATATTCTTTCGTCAAAAAGCCAATTATGGACAAACTATGTGGGGACCGCAGTCCCTATTTTCCACATATAGTGCTCATGTATAAGATCCTGCACAATTAATGCTTTCATTCATGACGCTTCACTCATTTTTGATCATAAACATGCCTCGTTTGGCTTTTGTATATTTTATCAAATTTAAGATGGTAATGTTTACCGTGCAAGCTTTGTAGGAAAACAGTTTCATACTACCATATTGAATAGCAAAGCCCTTGAAGATGACTTCAAAAAGATTTCGAGTTATGAACAGTGTCCTAGTACAACCGAAATATTGTTTTCCCCCCCCCCAAGTAAAAAGTCATGTTTAACAGTTGGTCTTTTTGAAATAATAAGCAAATTATAATAATCGTCATCAGAACGTGATTATCTGTATGTAAATTATCAATCAGCGATACTCTTAAGTGGATCTGGTGCCAAGCCACACAATGTAACCAGGTGTTGTAAAACAATTTGCTAAGTGCCCTAGCTATACTGCCTAGCACTGTGGTTGGTAATTCCATGTCAAGGATGACCTATCTCAGGCTTTCATTCAATACGCCACTTGCAGGATGACTCTTCTTACCAGTATAAACCACTGCTTCGGATAAAGATGGCAAATAAGTCTGCCCTGAACAAATAGATCCATCTATAATTTCCTGCTTAAACCTTCTTCCTCCTCCAACTACCATTCCTCCTCTTTTGCTATCCCTCAAAAGAATTCCCCCCTTTTCTGTCTCCTAGGGGTGGGTACATATTAACATTGTTGGTAAATACACATCCACTAACACACTTCCTACACACCACTTCTCATAGAGACAGGCGTATATTGGATATGTATAAGAGACGGGATAAGACAGTTGGCTCTTTTTGTGGGTGACCCTTTCATAGTCATATTTAATGCATCCATGTGTGAGAGAAAACATATAAATAAAAACAATTGTTTCATAAATTTTGAGTTAAATTGGTCCAACCCAGGGGTGGCACCAGGTAAATTGTAGGGAGGGCAAAAAAAAATTACATGATTAACTTGACATCTTTTTATAGGTAAAAAAAAAATTAACACAATTAATTGCTTAAAACCATTTTTTTCTGAAAATTGAAACTCTTAGGGGGTGGTTTCCCCTTGCCACTCCCCTGCCACTGCTCCTGGATAGTAAGAGCAATGTAAATGTGTACTAAATTGTCCCATAGGGCAGTGCATGTTAATGAATCAATGACCAACCACATTCGCAGATGGTTTTTGTTCATAACATCAAAAGAAAATCTTAACTGTGTCTTACATTTCAATGGGGTAATGAGAAAAGTATGAACTTCCTTCTGATACCAAAATCTCAATTTGGAGTGGAAAGGTTGGTGTGTGGATGGGGGGGGGGGTCAAGGCTAGCCAATCGGGTCACCCCCACTATGAAGTAGTAAGATTATTACATTATTAATTCGGTTACCGTGTGCGTTCATTCAATAGGTGATCTTATTTGTGGTCACAAACAGCTTGCAGGATTAGGCAAAAAAAAAAAGGTCTCTGGTCTTTTGACAAAAAACAACAAAGTGCACGCTCTTTTTCTTTTTTTTTTTGTTCCCGAAACTCAGCCGTAAATCTACGTGCATACTATGTCATGCCTGAGTGGACCAATTTGTCCAAAGCACTGTGTAACTGGTATGAAGAGGTCTGTTATGTAGGACATACGCATGAGTTAGTATACACGTAGGGTTACGCACGAGTTTGGGGAACAGGTCCTGGTCTCCCATACTCATCCCGCACCTGGCGAGAACAAGTCTGCATTGAAGATAAAAGGGCTCGATTGCCTGGAAAAAATCATTGCCACTGCTCCATCAAGGAGAGACGTGGCCAAATTCTGTAGCAAAGCCATTTCAGAGCATTGGTGCAAGGCCCAATTCCTGAGCACTTCGCCGTCTTTCTTTGTGATTCGCATGCGTACAATCATGATATTTTTTAAGAAATTCAAAAACCAAGATCAAAAATACCGTTTTCATTTTCCTTTTCGAAGTCACACGCTGCTTGTCGTGTATGCCCACAGGCTGTGTAGAGACAGCTTGTGTGTGCCTTAGTGCGCCGCCAATAGTCTACGATGTCATCAATCAGACCGGGCCCGGTGCGATTCAGAAGAAAAGAGAAGGGAAAAAATATTGCAGCAGCGCGTAGCGCTACGTGCAATTAAATTTTGATTTTAAAAGCTATGCGCGCTGGGTCCAGAGACTTTTTCTTCTTTTTTTCCTTATCGATTTTTTTTCTGTTCATGTAGTCCATGTGATTGTCCTCTGGTGCCAATATTTCAGTGCGCACGTGTGTGCGTGTGCCATCTATCGCACCAGCACATTGGGGGGAATTTCCTTTGTCGAAAGCTATCAATAAGTCTGTAGGCATTATCCTAGAAGGCCATTCAATATACTCATCCAGCAGTTCTGTTACTATAGCTTGGCATGTTTCATGGTAAATTTTGCCTACTGTGGATGTTACAACATTAAACGCTCCTGTAGTTTCTCGACATGACTGGTTGGTTGCCAAACGGCATAATATCGAATATTCGTCTCAGGTCAGAACTACCCTTTTTCTGTAGGACAATGCCTTCTTAAAGCTTGTGTCTTCTTGCTCTAGCCGGTGTCGCAATCAATCCACTCAGGTACCTAAATGTCTCTTTACTCATTGGAACTCCTCTACCAATCGCTGTGGTATGATCAACGGAATCATCTGATCAACTTGAGGCCGAGCCTGAAAGGCAGTGGTGGCCATCATTAGCATAGCTTCCAACTCTGTTGCCTAGTGTCATAGGCGATAATGTAAAACAATATTTCCCCACCCCCCCCAATATTTATGGAGGGGGGATGGTCAACACGATCATCCCCCCAATATTGATGCCCCACATGTCAGTGTTTTGGACCCAAAAAGTACCTCATATTTTACCATATAGTTTAAATGGTTAATTTCCGCGCACATTTTGTTCTTTTCTAATTACATTACATCCAACTGATTTTAGCTTCTAATGGCGGAAATTTTTAGCGCGCTATGCGTGCACATGTGCGAGTTAAGGGATCTTTTCAGCAAACCCAGTTTCATTCTTCAATTTTCATCCAAACCATCCCCCCCCCATGTCAAAAGAAAATTACGCCACTGCCTGTTCAACTAAAAGAGGCAGCATGTCTCGATCACTGATGTCTCATGGGGCATCATTCTCTGAGAATACTACCAGATGTGGCAATCTCTATTTTGGATGCTCTCTGCTTGTTGTAGAGTGCATGGCTTCCATATCAATGTAGATTTTGATATCATATTGGACTTATTTCTGGCGCAAAAAGGCTTGAACCATTTTAGCGATTGAAAACCCATATGGAGGAAGACTGAGAAGAAGAACCATGAAGGTCCCACAGATTTTCAAAATCGTGGACAAGTTTAATGTACATCTTCATTCAAACACAATTCATAGTACCCTTCTGCTCCATCATTCCATCTTCCCTCAATGCAAGATCAACAATGACTTAATTCTACAATATCTTACCATAAGTGGTAAATTTTTGCATCTTTACTATGAAGCCAAATAATTTATTCACAAGGTGATACGTAATTTTACATTTATATTTTGTCTAGAATGAACCATCACCATAATGTTCACCTGCAATAAGAAAGCAAAGACCCACCCAACTATGGGACATTTAAATTAGATTCATGGTTCAAAGACATTTGTCATGCTTTTGAACAACATAAAAAAAATTAACCAAAAATTGATTTATTCCATAACGTTAACATTTTTTTATCTCTGATATATCTTCTACTGTACATATTTTTATCATCCTTGATTGACACTGTATCCAAAAGATTGTATACCTTCCTGATTCAAAAAAGTCTGAATAATGCTCTGTGGTTTATTGCCACTTAATTGCAGCATAGATTCACGACATCATCCATCAGGATTAACCATTAATTGTAGACAAAAAGTGCAAATGAAATGCATTGAAAATGATTATATTCCTTGTCCAAAATAAAGGATTAATAAGGGCCATGATGTTGCTGGACTATAAGTCTGAATCTCACCCTCACAAAGTAAAAATTTGTCTATTTCTAAGGCGTCGATCCATACTCAAAACAAAGAAAACTGAATAACACTAAGGCATGATTATACACAATTTTTTCTTAATTGAGAAGTGGTGTTTGAGGTTACATTTCCTGGCAAATGCACATCCTCACTAACTTTCATACATCAGCAGTACAAAAACTGACATGTCTGCACGGGTATGTCTTAACAATTTTTTTGTAGCTCTATGATTATTATCTTCTCAACTGTCATCTATGCTATGTATCATCCTTGATTGGACATTGTATCCAAAAGATTATAGTTCCTTCCTGATTCTCAAAAGTCTAAATTAATGCTCTAATGTGGTTTATTGCCACTTGATTGCAGCAGATTCTCGACCATTCCCTCAGGGAAGCAATCAATTAATGTAACAAAATATTATGCAAACTGAAATGCGTTGAAAATGATTACGATTCATGTCCAAAATTTACAAGGATGAATAAGAAAAGGCCATGATGTAGCTGAACCAATAATGTCCTGGAATATCCCCTCTCACAAAGTAAAAATTGTCTATTGCAATGCGTTTGAATTTCCTACACTAAACCAAAGAAAAATGAAAACAATTAATTACATGGATTATGCATACTCTTTAATTTGAAGATCTAATTGCTACATACCTGGCACATGCATACAACTACTTTCATCCAATCCACAGTTTATGACATGTATGCAAGGGTAATTCACTTTAAAAAAAATGTTTCTATCCCTATGTTTATATCTTCCTCACTTGTCCCATCTTGATCTTCTATCATTCATGATTGACAATGATCCAAAGAATCAAGTTCCATTTACCGATTCAAAAAAGTCTGAATAATGCTCTCTCGTACAATACGGGACCGACGACTTAAACGTCCCCTCCGAAGAAAGAATGGATGGCTTTCATGATTCATTTTTACCCAATTCCAAGTAACCATGGAGGAGAGCAGATTTCTGTATTAATCAAGACCCGGGTGACAGATCAAATCCAGAATTGTAGTACCCCGATAAATCCCAGCAATGGACCCACGCCAGGATTCAAAAACGGGAATTTGGGGTTTTTGCGTACGGTAATTTGCAAGGCAAGAGCACCCTCCTAACCACTATGCCATGCTCTCCCACAGTATTCTAATCCACCATTATAGTCAATACGTCGTTCTGAAGTAACACTTTTTTTTAGTCAATCTGGTTTTGTGAACTTGGAAATGTGAAGATACCTTACTTCACCACATAGGTACTCAGTGGCCCTCTTCATTGAATGGTGAGATGGTTGGCCATTTGGAAGCAGTGTCAGACCCAGGTGTATGGACCCCTCGAAATTCGATGCTCTGCTTGTTGTGATTTTCTTTGCTAAATTTCAGGGGATCTTCGACAGTATAACATAGTTCGCAATGCGGTCTTGGCGTGATGGCTCCACAAACTATTCTTGCTGGTGCTTTAGACCCCAAGAGTACCCCCCTTCATGACGCTTCAGTGGCGATTCAGAAATCACCACTTGGCCTTCGGCCTTACAAAATTGTTGTGAGCCAAAAATCTGTTGCCCTTTCTTGGCCTCATTTTAAAAAGTGTAGAATCATTTCCAAACTATGTCATCAATTCCAGCCATGAGAATTCCTCTGCATGTTTTTTCCGTACTTATTGAGAATTTTTGTTCAATTTCTTCAGCTATCAACAGAACACGGGCGAACCATTGTTACTTGTCATTCACAATTATGCATTGGTGTGGGCTGTATGATTTGGAGTGCACGAAGAGTGTGAAAACTTATCTAGCTAGTTATCACCGTTCAGGCTCTTTCCCTATGGCATTGGCCTGTGTGGATTCCCAGTAGTCATACTTCAAAATTTGAAACATTTTTTGGAAGGGGGATCCACAACATTATAGAGCTTGTTTCAGGCAAAAGTTCACTGTTGAATGTGTTCAGTGGGCGACAAGTGCAAATTGTGGTAATCAGCATGTAGTTTTATCAATTCAGTCTCTTAGTGGAAAAATATACTTAATACTTTGAGGCATCATGGTCATACCAAGAAGTACTTTTTGTCAGTCCAGTAAATGAGATGTGAAACCAAAAAGTAAAATATACAATTAGTCAACAGCCAAATATAAGATTTAAATCAGAAACCTGACTATGCTAATCCCAACAAATATCCCTTAAACTTTAAGAGGATAAGATTTGCTCCAGGAGATAGTAATACAATCCCGTACTTTAAGGGGGATGATCCAATCATGGACCCATTTATGTATTCTTCTCCCTCTATAGAACGGCATTAAACCAAAAACAAATTTGATTACAAATTTGAGGTATAATCAAGGTCTGCCATTTGCAGTGCAGAAGTAAAAATGCTGTACAAAATTGGCCATAACTTGCTTGCAATTTTGTGGACAGTGGTAAAACTACCATAGAGGTAATACTCTAGTATCATAGGATAGGTATTATTGCTGTTTTTCTTACAGCTCCAATTATCACAAACCGGTTTTAAGGTTTGTTTGAAAAGATTACCTAGGGAGGAAAGGTGTATTGTGGATAATTAGTAATGTGTGGAAGGGATTGCACATAACTTTGCGGTATCATGGTTTAAAAAAATTCTTTTTTCCTAATTGTTGTTGTACTAACTTTGTTGAAGTATGGTGGCTTTTATTGTCATGTGGAAAATCATTATGTTAATCTATGAGAAATAGAATTTTAAAATTTTAACAAGCACAAGCCATGCCAGGTGCTCACGCAAACTGTCGGGCAGTGCTTTGTTTGTTGCCTGGCATTGACGTCACTTGTCGCCCTTCATCTATACATTATGATAATGAAAATGTATCGAGCAAAAAACAAAAACAATTTTGTTTCTCCCAGTAAGACTGTCCATGTTTATTTGTGAGTAATTTTAGTGAATTTTAATAAAGGTAATTTCAATTTCATATGAAAAATTTGGGGAATGAAAACAAGTTTGCCAAAACTATTTATCAATGTCTTTAGTTTGTTCATGGGAAATCAATTGATTTAATTTTGTCTCTAGTCAGAAAGCAGTTTATTCATTGGTGTAAATAGGTATAGGGATCTTAGTGATCATTCAGTAACTATTTGTTTTGTTAGAAAATGTAGGCAAATTCCAAAAACTTCCTTCAGGAATTGTACAAATCTATATGTTTCTAGATGATCTTGACTTTATTGATACAATGTAGAATATTGATGGGATAATGCTTCTTAAACATGGCAAACTACTTTCAGTAAGCATGTGATGAGCATGCACTTCAAGGATGGACAAAATTAAAGGTCGTCTCTGAGTGGATTATATTAACAGTGACTTTTAAGATTATGTAAAGATAGACTTTTTATTGGTTTGTGGAGCTGTTGTAAATAATAAAAAAGGAAATGGGATAAAGCTAGGGCACTCAGAAACCAAGAGTTAACAATATGAGAATACCTTAAAAAAAGAACTATTGTAATAAGTCTGTAAATATAAAACAATATGAATAATCATAACATTCGTGGAAAACAATTCAAGAACTTGTTACCTAATAAAACTTAAAATGTAAAAAGAACCAACTTCAATTTCCAACAAAGTACTAAATGTAAATGTATACTTTAGTAGTAAAGCCTATGCACATGAGTTAACAAGTATTTCACTCCAAGTGGGAATGAACTTGTAGACATTTAATGATCATGACAAGATCAGACAATGTTAAATGTTCTTGTAATAATAAATGTGTGTTTGGTGATCAAGATAACTGTACGGCAAGTAATTGTAAGTTTAGTATAAGACACTGAATTTGCATATTACTTTATTTGATCATGGACACAATAATACGTCGGCAGGATTTAGAATCAGTTAGTGTCAGATTGTTTGGAAATTGGCAGGGGCCCTTCAAACAAACGGGCCTCGCTCATATCGGCAAACCCTGTCAATGAGTGGGTCTGCTTCCTGATGAGGGAAGAAAAGCCCCAAATGTTACACCAATATTCAAATCAGGTGATAAATCAGAGTTGGCATTATGAGGGACCCATTTTGTCTTGCAAATACATTTCACAAATTATTGGAAGGGCTGCTGTTCACAATAACTGTTATGAGTACGTACCAGTAACTGGTCTATTATCAAGCTCAATATGGGTTTCATTCAAATCACTCTTAAATCCACCAAACTTTCCATGATGTTTCAGGATTAGATCTTACAAAGTATGGATGTGGGGTGTGGTATCTGGTGTATATGTTTGATGTGTAAAAAAGCATCAATACAGTTAAACACAATATTCTTAATCACAAACTTAAATGCTATGAGTTAGAAGATTGTATGAAACTTATGGTTGAGTCATATCTCACAAAATTTAATAGAGTTCAGACTTCAATGGGTTAACATAAGAATTTCCTCAGGGATCAAATTTAGGATCCACTACTTTCATTACTCTCGTAAATTGGTCTTCCCATATGCCGTCGCTGAATGTAAAACGTAATAATGTGGTGAGAACTTCATTAAGGGCATTAGCAGCATATTGCGAGGAGAAATCGAAAAATGTGGACTACATTGTTTTACGTATAAATCAGGGATAAGTGTGTACAATTCCAAATAACTGCTTTATTAAGAAACAAACCACCAAATAGTGAAAACAGTGAAGTATTGAGGAAGGAATGTTCATACCGTCTCCCGGTAAATAGACTTATAGCGAGATTCGTCTCAAAATACAATAAACAACTTGAGCTGAGTGTGGTTTACAGTAGCACAGAATCACAAGATCAATCATGTTTGTGTTTGAGGTCAAACTGGTATTGATCATGTGCACAATCGTACGCTTAAATCGGGGTATCACAAGAAAGGCGGGAATTGTTGATACGCACGTATGTCGAAATTAAGAATCGGATTAGAAAAAGTACTGGCCCTTGTCTTTAATACACGGATTTTTCAAAGCCAACCACTGGCAGGATATGTTTGCATATCCATGCCCGTAACCAAAAATAAAACGGAGTGCATCAATTGCTTGCAGTATCCCATCAATTGGGATGGTTAGGAAATGTGAAGTTGTGGGGTCATAGGTCATGTTTAGGGTTCATTACAGGTAATCTGACATATGCCACGGGTTTGGCCAGGGGGGGTTATCGTGAGCAAGTTTGGTGGCTATACAACTAAATGGAAGAATGTTTGTAGTTTGGGTCAAAGGTCAAGTAGGGTCATTGGGAGGGCACAAAGGGGCATAGGGCCATAGAGGGTTATTCTGTACATACCATAGAGTTCGACATGGTTTCTTTAATAGAGTTTTACTAGGTGATCCTCGGATTGGCTATAACGGTGTTTTGCCGATCACCTGGATAGAATGACCTCGGGTTGCGGTTCCTTTGACCTGAATGACCCCTGATGACCTTTAAAAATTTTCTCATCAACAATTAAACCCCGCCCTACAGTTTAGCCCTGGCCTGAATACACCAAAGTTTACCAATTGCGGCTCCTTGACTTTGAATGGACCCCTGATGACCTTGATCCACAACACATACAGAATCGCTTCGTACAAGGTCAAGGGCACCCACCACCAAGTTGCAGGAGGTTGCAATCCTCGGTCGCAGAGAACATATGCAGTCAGGACAGACCGACACAGTGACAGACAGACCACGGTATTAATATTAGATGTGCAAAGTTTGAACGTGGCCAAAGGTCATTAGAGGTCAAAAACTGTACTACCTTATGAGTCATACAATTCTTTGAGCAGTTTGGTTGGGTTCACGTAATATTGAAGAAGAAGGTTATACTAGTGTGGAGCCCGCGCTGCGCGTGGTTCTTCGATAGCCTGAGTATACTGTTAGTAGGAGTATAATGGATATTTGTTCAGAACAGAAACCAAGGTACTGTTTTCGACCTAAATAGCACCCTGGGTGCTGCTCAATAAAAGCATGGGTATGAAAACACAGGCAAGTTACCCAATAGGGACCCCCAAAGGATTGCCCCCTCGAAAATGTGACCACAAAAGATGTACGGCTAAAACTCTACCACCATATCAAACTCATATCCATACGTCAAAGCAGGCCAAGTTACCCAATAGCGACACATGGATGACCTTTGACCCCAAAAGAACCACTCTCGAAAACATGACCACCCCAAACTCGTACAAGCGAAACTCTACAACAATACCAAAATTCATATCCATACGTCAAAGCCACAGCCACGTACTCGATAACGACCCCTGGATGACCTTTGGACCCCAAAATGACCCCTCGAAAACATGACCACAAAACTCGTATGGCGAAACTTTACCACCATACCAAAAACTCATTCATATGTCAAAGCACGGCCAAGTTTACCGATAACGACACCTGGATGGATGGACCTTTGACCCCAAAATGACCCCTCGAAAACAAACCATTGCACAAAAACTGTACGGCCGAAAACTCTACCCAACATACCAAAAAATCATAGCCATACGTCAACAGCTCATGGTAAGTACCGAAACGGACCCCCCATGGATGACCATTTGCCGAACAGAAACCAAGGTACTGTTTCGACCTAATTAGCACCCTGGGTGCTTCATAAAAGCATGGGTATGAAAACACAGCCAAGTTACCCAATGAGTGACCCTACCATGACTTCTGACCCCAAAATGGACCCTCGAAAATGTGGACCACAAAGTGGGTTACGGCAAAACTATAACACCTACCAAAACTCATATCATACGTCAAAGCACGGACAAGTTACGGATAACGAACCCCTGGATGACCTTTGACCCCCAAAAATGACCCCTCGAAAACATGACCACAAAAACGCGTACAGCGAAACTCTACCACAATACCAAAATCATACTCCATGACGTCAAAGCACAGCCACGTTACTCGGAGAACGACCCCTGGATGGCTTGACCCCAAAATGACACCCCTCGAAAACATGACCACAAAACTCGTATGGCCAAAAAAAACTTACCCACACATACCAAAACTCATATCCATATGTAAAAGCACGCCAGGTACCGATAACGGACCCATGGAGACCTTTGACCCCAAAATGACCCATCGAAAACCACAGGGACACAAAACTCGTTACGGGAAACTCCTACCAAAATACCAAAAATCATTCCATAAGTCAACGCATGGTTTATTAATACCCGGAAAACGGACCCCTGGATGACCTTTGCAGAGCTGCAAACATTAAGATCTTGGAATCGGGGAGATTTGATCTTTGAATCAGGGAGAGTTGATTAGAATCAGGGAGATTTTTTGAAAAAATAGCGAGCATTCAGTGTCATTTACTCTTCAAGAGGATACGCCAATGGATATGTCTAAAGATCAATGAAAGCTTCCAATTTAAGGAACTGTCAGTGGTAGGACTATCCATTTGGATTTTTTTTAAAAGAAATGACATGAAAGGTTTGAAGTAAAAGTCAACTTTAAAGGTTCGTAACTTGAAAACGAAGCAACCACATAGTTATGAGTCTGCGGCATAATGAGATAGAGCTCCGCCGTAGACAGCTCCCCATTTAAGGACTGTCAAGTAGGAACTAAGTACATTCATGGAGATTTAAAAAAAAGGGATTGAAATGAAAAAGTCAAAGTAAAAGTCAAACTTTTAAAGGCCCTAACCTACCTGGAAAACGAACATCTACAAAAACATATGAACTGCACCCTGAGTGAGATTAGAGCTTTAAAAATAAGCTCTTCCCCGCAAAAAAACATGACAGGGCTCCGCGTCTGACAGACCCCATTTAGGGGAATGTCAGTGCTAACAAAGTCCACAACCAGGAAACATAAAATAATTTATAACCTAAACAATTTTGCAATAATAGTAATGATGGAGCAATCTCCAAAAAGGGCAAACAGCAAAATCCACCAGGTTCATTATCTTGAGGGCCCTATCCCTTTGCCACCACTGGAGTTAAGTGTTACCAATTTAAGACACAGCATAGCTATAGCCAATTAAATGGTTACATAATAAAAATATGTGTGCTGGGTCAATCCGAAAGTCGGGAGAAAAAAACTATGTCAGAACCAAGGACTATATTATCTTTTCGCCTAAGAATGTGTTACTTATTTTCTTAACTTGTTATACGTTTATTTTATCTCAACACCACCATCATTTTCATGACCCCTGAATGACCTTTGACCCCAAAATGACCCCTAAACAAAAGTGACCATAAAAAAACTTGATCGGCGACGAAAAAACTCTACCACCACACCAAAAATTCTATCCGTTGTAAAAGGACGGTGATGCAACCCTAGCCTGGAACAACACCCACAAAGGCCACAAAGTTGATTTTTTTTTTAAGTAGATAGATTTTGACCAAATGGGGGTCAAAGGTCACATAGGGCCATTAGAGGTCAAAAGGCACATGGGCCCTCAGGTCATTCGCAATACCGTACAGGTCCTGGGACCAGGGGTTCCTTAGTTTGTCATAGCATTTTAGTTCAGAAGTGTGTTATTATGTCGATTGACACAAAAATGGGGTCAAGGCCAATATAGGGTCACTAGAGGCCACTCGATATATACTCAATATGAGACTGGGGGTCAGTGGTTCTTTTGACTAGTGTGAAGGTAGTAATGGCAAAGTACACTAAACAGTGTTACATTCACTCACTCCAGGTACCACGGCATGCCTACATGATCTGTAATGCAGCAAGCTTGATAACAATCGTATCTGCATCTCTTTTACAGTAATACATTGACGCTTGGTTGCACACGTATAAGGATATCAGAGGGTAAGGACAAATACTGGTATGCACGAGCAAATTGTCGGGGTTTATCAGGCGCGGGGGATCCAGGAGGGGTTGCGCGCGCCTCCCGGTATTATCCTTCAAATTCTTGCAAAATCAGCCCATTTTGAGCTATTTTGGACCCCAGGTCAGGTTACAGCCTTTCAGCATCCATGTAAATTTGCGTTTTTCAAATCCTGGATCCGCCCCTGTTTATGGGGGTTTTTTTAAAGTCTACTATTAATTTTTGTATGGTTAAGGCCACTTTGAGGGAATACCCTCTATCAAAAAATAGGTATTATTATTGACAAATTACGCTGACTCTTGTTGAACAATTTTGAGGATATTCCTAGTCAAAAATGTAATTAATTCTGCAGATGTGTTCCCAAAGATTCCACTTAGTTATTGATATGCTTACCGCCACTTATTTCACATTTCCGCTTTTAAACAAAGCGGAATATTAAAAGGTAAAAGTCGAATGTTAGGCCAAATCATGTAGTGAGCACCGTCGACACAAATATTTAAAACCGTTCAAAAGAACGGGCAAGCGTGTTTCGTCCCCAACTCGCAATAGATATATCGTATCCCAGAGTAAGGGTTATTAAAAATATTTCCGAAAGTATAGATGCCCCCGCGTCGCAGTGAATACCCTCTTTTGTTTATATATTATAGGATCAAATTTTTACTAGCTAGAAAAAACCTAATATATTAAAGTGCCTTCAACTTTCAAGGACCGCTTTATAAATTCCAGAATGGTTTTCACAGTTTCAAGGTGCCTTTAAAACGGTCAACGAAGTGTCATCGTTTGAGGACACAGCCACGTGGGACCATGGCCCAACTGATCGAAAAACACGCCAACAAGAACTTAATAATGATAACCAGATAAGGTTTCTAGGATACACCAAAATTGTTTCTCAAAGACCTCCAAAAATATAATCCATTACATAAACTATAAAAAATATAAAACTTTGCCGTCGAACCAACAAGCAACAACAACAAACCCAAATTTTCACCCATCCTATACCATAAACACTATGCATAGTCGGTATACATGCCATAATGGGAAAAAAAGGCTTTGCCTTCGGCAAAGGACGATACCACGATACGAAATTTGCTAAGGTACGGACTAATATTTTTGAAGTTTGCTTCACTAAAGTAGGGGCAAAATACTTTTGCTGAATTCTTTGAGACTTGGTTTGCAAAATACCCCGAGTTATAAACATAAACTCAAGTCTGATCTAAAGGTAAAACAACTTCTTTGTTGTGTCATCTCTAGGTAGGTCGGAACCTTCATCCAGGGAAATTGTTTACATTACATCTACTCAAGTCAACTGAACTCGCACTTGTGTTGACCTCAGTCCATGGTAAGCCATTGGTAGATATGGTAAAACGATCACCATGCATTATCGCCTGAAGAACCCACTAGAACCGGTTAATAGGTTGCACACATAAACCAATAGCTTTCGTAAGAAAGGACGACAAGCACGGCATCCAATGAGTCTCAAAACTTGACAATAAAAAAGATATAAAAGGTTAACCCAATGACTGCCGTCACATAAAAATTTCCAAAAAATAAAAAAACCTACGCGAAAGGGCCCACTAGCTCCAGAACAATTCACCAAAATTTTGGGCGAAAACGGACCAAAAAACGAACGACTAGTTTCGCAAAAAGAGCCGACATATTAAAAAACACTGCCGCTTCTCGATGGCAAAATATCCCATCAATTCAATGAATTGATGGATTAAAAAACATTGAATTTTGATGATTTTCGATTGTTTGGATAACAAATCGCTGTAATTCCATTTAATGTGTAAAGCTAAGAATGTGTGTTGCTGAGCTTCAAAACCAATAGTTCATTGTCTAAATAAAGTTGCAAAGTGGTGCGAAGCAAATAAACTCACCTTAAATGTTGACAAGACAAAGTTTGATTTTTGGTGTACTAAACAAACACTAGAAAAATGGCATTGCTGTTAGATTCTTAAACTTTCACAACACATAATGAAAGAAGTAGTATGGACGTTCATATTGAGGTGGTTGTAAATGGATTAGCAATTGCCTTGGGAACGACTCATATTGATTTACTTGTGCAAAATGTTTTTAAAAGAAATGGTATTATTCAAACGGTGTGAATGTGAAACATCTTTTCTTCTCTCATCAAACTTATCAGGTGTCCCAAAAAAATATTAACCCAATCGGGACAGAGGGTATTTTGTAAAAAACTAAACACGAATGGGTGTTGTTTGGTATGGCTTTTAAAAGCAAATAAAAAGGTTTTATATGCCATTTTATTTCATCCGATCCGATATGTTAGACAAAGATAGCTTTGTCAAAAAGGAGAAGGGCAAAATCGGATTGGGCCGATTTGAATGGTTACATTTGTTAAAGATGTGATTTTGTAACACACTCCAAAATTGGAAGTTATTGATTGAATATGGATCTACTGAAGGCATTGACAATCCCTTTTGAACTTGACTTATGGTCTAATACTGTGAAACATATCTTGATGATCAGCGATAGGGCCCCCTACTTGTGATGTGTTTCAACATTTTAGTCAAGTTCACTTTAATTTGCAGCGAACTGAGGGTTATCACATCTCTCAAATTTATACAGAATGCTAAAACCAAACCACAGCATCAAACAAACACTCGGATGCTTTCGTATGAATTCCAAGGAAAGCTCTATGATTCTCTAGACGAAGAAAACAAAAACACGCAAACAACAAAAAAGAAACCTTCTGATTATATGCCTTATATGAACTAGTGAAGCATTGCGGAATTGCGAAAATAAAGACACCTTTGTAGAAAGGTCCACTAGACTCATTTTGGAAATAAAGACACCCGTAAGAAGGTCCACTAGACCCATTTTTTGGACCATAATGGCAAGAACCAAACCAAAATTCTATTTGTTGAGAGGGTTGTGGTAGATCCAGCAATGAGCGCTTGGTAAAACAGGGTGACTGGAATATCGAAGTCTTCCTCACAAACAGAAATAACACAGCAAGATATTTTGTTTTCCTTTTAAAATGGAAAGAAAATGTGCCTCTTTGAAGTCACGTGTATTCATGCATTTCAAATTGCTTAAAGGCAGAAAGCAGAAATCGGACCAAGCTGATTTTGCATTTTGCACTCTCATATTGATGATGAAGCATATCTTTGTTTATGAAATCGTTTGGAATGAAAGAAACAACAAATAAACGCTTATTTATGGCTTGAAAGAAATACCTAACTAAACCCCCCTTAGAATTTTCTTTTAACAAAATGCCCATGTGTCGAGAGTGTTAACCATTTTTTGGGACAGGCTATATTTTATCAAATTTCTCTCTTGTCATCCTCATTGGACTACGGTTGTACAATATGGTCCAACTATTTTCAGAACTCCCAAAAGATAGTCAGGTTCTTCAGTCTTGAATAATATTGTCAGCTTTTTGGGATATAGGAACACCAGTTGAATGTGATATGAGGATAAACTTCATGACATCTTCCTGAGGTTTAACCTAATGAACAGTTTTTTTTTTATAAAATTGTTTCAAATGTTTTAAGAAAGATGAGTCCTATTTTCTTCCACAACTTTGAATTTGTTCATGATTACCATTCACATGAAACAAGTCACACCACCACCATTCTCTGGTGTGTCAAAATGTAATTCAAATGAGGTTTGCGTACTTTCCATGTCAGGCCAGCGAATGCCTGTGGAATAATATCTCCATATTGTAGAACGAATTTGATGGCATGACAACTAGTCAATTTAAATCCAAAAAACTTAAGGGTATTATGTTTATTAGTTTTGTCGAAAGGCAAGAATCTTTTTGATGGTGTACTTAAGGTAAACTGGTATGTATATTGTAAAAATATTTTTGTAATAGGTATTATTTTTTGTAAAATGAGGCCTGCTTGAAAAGCAGTGTTGTCAATGAAGTGTGAATTGCCCTATAATAAAGAAGAATAAACAATGAAAACTCAATGCATTATTATCGTGAATTTTCCCCATTTTTTATGTAATTTACTCATAAACCCACCCATAAATTATATCAAAGATGATGAATTCATTTTAGTAAAGTTCATATTCGTAAATATCAATATCCAGGACAGTGTTGTTGTAAACTGAAATCATGAGTGTGGTTAACTGCTCATGTGTGGTTCCAATGGATGGCCTTCCAAATCTTGGATACTTTGCTGGCAATACCAAACTCATAATCATCACCATTTAGGTTTAACAAAAGGATTTTATCAAAAAATCAAAAAACTGAGTTGATGTTTGTTGGTCAAGAAAATCACTGATTATGCTTTAAAACCAAGAAATGACTGTATAAATGTGACATTTAAGAGATACAAGAAACAAACTTATTTTTTAGCTGCTAAACTTTGTTCTGGTCTTTGTCAACATTGAACATGATACATCCCTGCCTTTTACAGTAGCCTTTTTCAAATTGACCCAATTATCACAATCCCCAGAATAACATTGTAAAGGGAAATGAGAGCTTTCATATATAGGTGTCCCTTAAAAAGATTGGAAAGCCCTACACCCTAATTTTGTCACCCATGTAAAGCTCCAATTAAAAAATCCCATCTGAAGGTATTAAGCCGCGAATTTCTTTTGGTTACAAAAATTCAGGCCTATTTTATATTTGAACTATATAAGCAAATATTAAAAAAATCACCTTTGTTCAACTTTAAAACATTTCGGAAGAGAAATTCAAGGCAAAAATCTAATGAATAAGTTTATGGCCACAATGTTATGGATGCTTTGAGGTCTCTTGTTGCACCTAAAATCTGAAGTAAGAGGGGGTCATACTGTGTCTAATTATTTAGATTACTCACACGTTCTGTATTATTTTGGTTTCTGTATAAAGTGAATTAGTTAATACTACATGCCAATTCACCATCAGCAAAGTGGTTATGCAAGAGAGAGACAATGTAGTTGCATGCTGGGGAGGGGATGGAAACTGGAAACACGATCCATTCATAATTCAGAGTTTATGTAAGGCCAGAAAGAGAAAAAAAAAAAACCAATGTTTGTCTCAGAAGACCAACACGCATTGTGTTGTGTTTAAAATTGGTTTTTGAACGCATAATTTTTTTTTGTTTTCAGTTTTACTCTAAAATTTTTTTAGTTAGAAAAAAATTTCTGAAAAAACATGGGTCAAAAATGCATTCAAAAAAAACATTTCGCTTGCCACATTATTCCATTTCTCTGAGAACAAACTTTACATCCTTTCAGTAGGGGGCGGCTGATGGTTCATTGTGTTATTTTTACTTCCCATAAGTTGGGCCAAATTGATATTTCAGCTATATAGGTTTAAGGACATCCCCCCCAGGAGAATAATTTCTAACTTGTCATATTTGGCCTGATTCAATAGAGTTCATGGAATGGATTTACATTCCCCCCCCAAGTTTTCTTATGGTAATGAGAGATCCTAGATAGGGCAAACTATTGGATTGGTAGGAGTTTGAGTAGTTAGATAAGATAGAAGGGTCAATTGAAGACCATTTGCATTGAAATCCATGCATATTTTGCATTTTTGGACACCTTTTCTGATCCTAATCAGGAGCGGGGGGATTAGGGATGGGGGCAACGCGCCTCACCGTATTCTGCAGTGAATATTGCAAACATCAGCCCATTTTTGGACAATTTTTCAAGCCCTTCAGCCCCCTGATATATTTTGACGCGTTTCCAAAATCATGGATCCGCCCCTGCTAATGACGGAAAGGAACACATTGCTGAGGTGACTTAGCACAATTTCACATTTGACGCCGTATGGTTGGAAATATGACACTGATAATTTCACAAGTTGGAGAGTGATTCTCTGTGATGTCCTCACACCTATGAAACTGAAAAATCCAATTTTGGTCCTAACATCAAGTGAGGGAGACCACTGACCTCTTGACTAACTGTGCTTCTAAATATATTTGTCATGGTGGTCAATGTAATCTCTGTGAATTGGCTAGGATCACAAAATGCAATTTCTAATGGTTTTCCCAAAAATTTAGTTTATATGATATTGATTATTTGTATGTTACGATTGAATAGTTTGTTCATGCGCCCCATAGGCCTCTGTTTCTAATTTGTCATGTTTACAAACAGAAGGATACAAAATAAAATTTCTTCTAGCGCAGATTCAAATTTCCATGTAAGAGTAGGCACACATAATTCAGTATGTAAAATTTCTGTGAGGTAATGAGGCTGTGGATCACAAAAATGCCCCCTAACACCTTTGTCCCTCAACATAGATTGATTGTTGAAATTGGGCATAATTAGATTATACTCCTTACACCTACTGTGAGTAATGAGCAAAAATGTAATGGGCCGTTCTTCAGAAAGTCACACCCGTGACCGAACTTTATTTGCCTCAAATGACAAAACAACCATCTGGCAAAAGTGGAGGAAAACAAATTAAAGTTTGTCACGTGCGTGACTTTCCGAACGAGAAGGTACTACTAAGCCAAAATCTGCTTGAATTTGTAATACCAGTCCACTGAAATTTCGTATGATTAATTTATGTTTAAAGTTAATCTATGATTTGTAATTAGTACAACGAATATGCCCTCACATCAAATATCTGTTTGCATGTGTCTTGGCTTTTCATAGTGCCTTTAACATACACTCTATCCCTATCAACAATTTGTTAAATGGAAGGAAAATCAAGTACAGGTACCCTAACATATACTGCAAATGATAAGGCCAAAACAGATATATTAATAGTCATGCTGTCTGTACGGACAATTGACTAAAACCACGTAACTGATGGCGAGTCCAAATCTTTGAACATTGCAATTCTCTGTATGAGAATTCTGACCTTATTCAAATATTTTGACGTGGTTGGTGATTGGCAGAAAGATATGAGTAAAATGACCAACTTCCTATCATGTTAAACATTTGCAATATTACACGAATAAAGGACCGGTGATCATTTCACTTGTTCCCTCCGACTTACCTAATATTACGTGCAAATTTCGGTTCATATCGGTAAGAAAATTTGCACAGTTTTGTATTTTCTGTCAATAAACAGACAGCACAGCCCAGTAAGCCTATAGATGGAGGCGACATCAATGTTACAAACACAGTTAGGGGTTCGAAGAAATATGCCCATATACAGTTCAGGCATTATCACGCCTGATGAGCGCAAATTTTAAAGCACAAGCCCTACAGGTGACTCTACACATGCAGGCCGGGGCAGTGGCTTTGTGTTTGACCGGCGTTTGATATGTCACATGCTAACTCATTTATAGGACCGTGGGAAACAAGCAATACGCAGATAACTAAAATTTTGTGAATAGCTTTTTTCAAGGATCTTGTTAACCATGAATTAAAACAGAAGATGCTGTGGAATCAACAAAAGCCTCTTTTAAACTAATTCATCAGGGATCTTTTAATTGTGCTTTTTACTGTTAAATGTGTTTTTTCTGCATGTGAGAGCCGAAGTAAATGCAATAAAGAAGTTTTCAAAAAATTTCTTATTATTAAACTTACAATGCCATCTTGCTATTTCAACAGATTTAAGTTTGTATATGATAATCACTTTTTACACATTGGTCTGGTAAAATGTCTGATGAATCATGCTTGACACAATAGGCACTCATTGTTGTCTTGTCAAGGTGTCATTCTAATACCT